>JARGYV010100130.1:0-15435 GCA_029532675.1 Ornithodoros moubata
AAGAGGAGAAACAAAAGCACCCGATAGCACCCGAAGGCGCAATTATCGCCCGATTTCTCCCCGAATTACAGTTTTAAAAATAGCGCCCGATTTCCCCCCGAATCTGAGAAAGGTATTTAACCCGAAAAAGCCACTCCCTACTGATATGAGTTGGTATAATATAGGGAGCTTTCTGCATTAGAAGAACGCATGCATTCCTTCAAGAAACCTCAACAAGAAAGCTCAATTCTGAAGGTTCCGATCCAGTACATTGCAAGCTATTGTTTGAAAAGCGGCGCGCTTCAGTGGAATAATCTGGGCTTTATTGGAAGCCTGTGCACATATCTCCACTTGGGGCTTTCGCTTTTCCAGAAGCCGCCGCGACTGACCGCTGAGCGCAGCGCCGCCTGACAGTGAGCTTAGTAAACAGTACCGCCGTTACAATCGCACTTATGAGATGGCGCCACTACAAATGCAGTAGGCACTCGACGAATATGGCAGAACGAAAGGTTGATCTGATATGCAGGGGTATACTGGAGGGAGAATAATCAGAGCAGCTGATAATCATATACTACATACGACCAATAGCAAACATATGTGCGCCACTTCCGTCTGGACGTCTTGCCGTTGCACTAAGCAGAAAGTAAGCAACAGGGACTCCGCTGTATGTAGCTACTGCTCACGCAGTGTCTCTGTTAAAGAAAATTGAAGCCTCAGCCATGAATCTGTTATGCGTAAAAACTTCTACGCACAAATTTACCATGTACATGCGATACATTTGGCATGGCAGAGAAAAAACTCGAGAGGCGGAAAGGAGCACACTGCAGCTGCGAGCGAGCGCAGCAGCCGACGGGGCGGCCTGCACCATCTAGCGTCGAAGCCTCGAAACGCACTAGCGCGAATTTAGTACCGCCACCGTCCCTCTTCGATAGATCGCGCTCAGCAAAACCTCTTCACGCTAACAGTGCATTGAGATTCAAGAAGAGGGTGCTCACATGGGCTCTCGTCCCACCCCTCTTTCCCGCATCCACTCCCGCAAGCGAATTGCGCGCGCCAATTATTCTTAATAAGGGCTGCAGTGGAGAAATTAATTGTCGACATCTAGAAGAGATTTGTCGCCACCCGCTTTCATAGTTCGAGGTTAGTATGTCAATAAATAGTGAAATGAAATTGCAAAAAAAAAAAAAAGAGGCAGCTACAATGCAATCCATGTTCTAGTATGTGCCAGACGTATCAAGCATAGGTCAACTAGCCTAGCCTTTATTTTTTACCGACCGCCTGCCCCTCTGTTGGGTAGTTTATTATTTGTTCGGTTGACAGCTCCCTTGGTGATTAGAACTGTCCTCGTAGACATATGAACCCTCAGATATACTTTTAAGTACACCTCAATGACTGTAATGCGTTTTGGTAATTACCATATTAGGAAGCAGATCGTGCATCTTTTAATTCGGTACCTCTTTTTATATAAGTAGCACGAAGAATAGAAAATATTGCATGCGAGCAAATTTTTCCATAAAGATGCGGCTACTGTCTCTATCTGTTTTGTAAGGTTTTGACCTGTGAGGTCGAAATCTAGCGAACTCACGGAGCCAACAGTGTAGTCTAGTAGACAGCTTAGTTAATATGATTCAATGATCAACACTACGTAAGACAATGGATGTCATCGGTTTATTTTTTAGATTATTTAGCCCTAGCTTATTTATAGAATTACATTTTATGTTTAGAATAATTCGTTTGAGCAAAATTGAAGGAGGGCCAGCGCTGGCTTATTCGAATATTCGAACTGGCCGTTTATTAGTAGTGACGCACACATGGAGAAGACATGAATGAAACAAGAGCTGCAACACGTCACATGCTTCATTTGCAAATCATGCGACTGTCTGGTGGTCTGAAGCATGAATATATCTACCTATCTATATATATTGTTTACCTTGACGCAATGTTATTGTTATGCTCTTCGCCACGCGCAGAACTGGCTTCCGCCTTTGCAAACAAGCGCGGCACAAGCAAACTCTTTCCCCGAGAAACCCGCGTACTGTGACGTAATTGATGTCCTTGAAGAGCCGTTATGGCACCGAGCAGCAGGATGCAATGCGACGGATACGTTTAGCAAATACTGGATCTCCGCCGCCTACTGACGTGGTTCTATACGTCTGCAAATGTGCAGAGTCAACACAAGGTGCAGTCATGCGTAATATCGTAAAGAACGAAATCGTCCTGCCATAGTAAAGTAAACGTGAGATCCGTACAGCTATTTTTCGAGATTGTGCCATCAGGGGCGACTGATCCATTTCGCGACGGCATCCTAGCGTATTCTTTTAGGAGAAAAAAATATTTTGGGAGAAGGAAACAGTATAGCAGGGCAAGGAAGAGACGAGGTGTTGAAACAGATTGTTCCGAGAAGACATCAGGAGTGATTGATTGACGCGTCCGAGCGCGTTCTGTCACTGTGTTCTTTCCTTTCCCTTTTTTTCATTTTACGCAGAATGTTGTGTCCTAATAGCGATATACATGCAGAAATGTCTTGTTCTCTTTTTTTTGATGGGGGTGAGGTTGTACATCAAATCTAATCTCTTTTTCTCGATGACGTGTTGCACGTAGTTGATACCAACGGAGCCTAGAAGATTTTGTCTCGTGTCACACTGTTTGTGCCGGACGCAGTCCTTGCCCTATGGTTTTCACTATATTATTGGCTTCCAGGAGGGCAGTAGAGATCTGAAGACATGATATCCTAATGGTTACGCACCTACGCGATACAAGCAAACCGAACGAAGTTTAATCGAAGTTTAGCCGAACGGAGTTCGCAAGAGAGTTGGACCACAACCCCTTTGATCGCAAGCAAGCGTTAGATTGCTTTGAAGATCGGTGGACCGAGTCTGAACCCGTTCTGCTTTCAAAGTCCCCAGCTGTTGCCCCCCGGGTCATTACTCCCACGATTCGTTTACGCCTTGTTACACCATTCTAGGATCGCCGTATAGTAGTGTGAGCCCCTGTGCTGCCAACACGCTGACGGCGTCGGAAGTCAATGGAACAATATTAGCGGGCGCTGCGACTTCTTCCTTTTTTTTTTCTTTTTTCGTTACACTGGGTAATTTGGTTGGTCGAAAAGTTGTACATCGTGAAATAGACGCTCTTGTCTCACTTCAGTTGCGTTGCCGGGTTCAGTAATGACGACAACGCTTCGCGTTAAATAGGTCACACAACGTGGAGGCGCGAAAGAACCCCTTCGAACTGCCCTTCCGCTGGACACCACGTAGTGCGAAATATCGCCGGCTACTCATCGCATGATCCCCCTGTGTACCAACCGTCCTTCGAGTTTGAAACGCCAAGACTATCATTTACGTAAGCTCGCCCATTTCTTATAATAATGTTCCCAGTAGACCTGACGGCCACGGACGGCTGCGGATTCGGGACAGAGGAGGCCCGCACATGGGGAGGATAGAGTTTGTACCACTACACTGCACGCGAAATTGATCCAGCCGTGGAAGGGGAGGCACCGAACAGTTGACGGTCCTTTGCTTTCAGACCACAAAAGCTGCAGCCACCGTCACCTGTTACAGACAACCGGGGCCCGGGCGACTGCTGTCTTTCCACCGTGCTTGCTCTGTTCGCCAGACACGTTTACGGGAGTAGGAAATGATCTTCTATCTCTTTTTTATCGTTGAGTTTGCGATACATCAACTGTTTTGTATGCGTGTGTGTCATGCACCGTCGCTGGTTGCGCTTTTGCGACTATGAGCGTCACGGAAGTCTCGGTAACAGACCAGTCAACAATCGTCATAACGGCGGCGGTTCGGGGCTGTGAAAGAGCACGCACGCGGTATTTGAAACCATCAATGCGACGCCGCACTAGACTAAAATCACCTTACGACCTTTCACATTGCTTCATTTTCCAGTCGCTAAGTAATACCCGCGATGACTGTCTATAACGTAATTTATTGGTTCTGGAGGGCAGCCATTCTAAACAAGTAACAAAAAACGAAGAGGGGAGAGCTTTCATCTTCAACACCCGTCTTCAGCAGGTACGGTCAAGTGCGAAAAGTTCCAAACCAAGTTAATAAAGAGGATGTGTCGGTCGAGGAGCGTAATAGCCTTCCTTGGTTTACTTTGAACTGTTTCTTTTTTATTTTCTTTACGTGGATGACACGTGTCGGTCGAACAGAAGACGAAAGCTATGGAGGAAGTGATATACTATAGGTGAACTTGAACCAGACGAGATGCTTTGCCAATGTCTTTTTTCTCTCTCTCTCTATTTTTATTGAGGAATAGCAAGGCGGCCTAGGCTGAAATAAAAGCATATTCCCTCTCTCCACCCGTTATCTCACGAAGTGTCCGTAACCTAAGGAAGGAAAACGGTGAAATTCGCAATAGCGAAACCGAATACAGGGTGAAGGTGACGTGACTTGTGTTAACATATTAACTTAACTTATGAGTTGGTAAATGAATCGGAGGGCCATGTGCATATAGGGACAAAAAGGCAAAATGGATACTGTATGTGAATCCTCGAACCCGCAAGCAAAACGAGAGTTTCCTGACACAGCACCCACTTCCTACAGCACCGAGCCTATTCCACCTTATATTTCATATCCTAGGACCATCCATATCAGTTCACACCGCATTCAAATGGAAATGACTAGATTGAGCTGACTGGGACACCTTATACGATAGACCATAACATAGATTTACTTATAGACGCATATGAAAACGATAGGTAACTGTGGTTCAGTCCTAACTCGAATTTATTCGCTACTGGCATACCATCGTACGACGCTGTAATATTAGCCCTTGATACCTGCTAAACTCGTAATAATATTATTAGTTTATTTTCTATCACAAATGGTGATAGTGAAGTAACATAAGACGACGCTCCCTTGAACCAGTGACCTTTAGCTGACGTCAACACGATCCGCTTTCTCGGGATATGCAATGAACAAAAGGAAGACGAGTGTTTCGCGTGGGAGGCCGACTTCGTCCGTGCCCGAATTCTTTTTATCCACCCGCACTTGTTGCCGGACATGATTGCGTTCCTTGGAGCGCGTGGGCCACCCAGTTAACGCTAGGAACTGCGTTTTAATTAAGCGTCACCTAATTATCTACACACGGAGTATGCATAGCAATACAGGCACGCAACAAAGCAGCAGCAGCAGCACTCGTTATCCTCCGCTGTTCACAAGCGCAAGACAGCTGCCCGTGAAGCAACAATTTGTAAGAAGTGCAAAGGAAAGAGCTTTGCGCGAAAAGCCACTCATCAAAATGAGTAAGGGCCGTTCCTCTGGCCATATACGACGCTGCTATATAACCTTTTCTTGTCTGCTACTTGCAAGGTTATGTATATTGTATATTACGGGTCTCAGAATATGTAGCGGTCTCCTGAAACAGAGACAGTAAGGATGGAGCAAGTATTTTCTCCGTGACAGCGTATGTATCACGTGTACTGCCGTGAAAAGAAGTTATGGGGCTCGGAAGGAATGCATGCGCAAATCGAGAACGTGATTAATGGTTCGTGTGGGATACTGAGGAGCGTCGGTTACTTTGCGAGCTAGATAGATGTTGACGAGAATTGTATGATATATGCGGTGCTAGAAAGCTGGGTATATACATTTTTTTACACAATAATATAGCACTGCTTGCGTATGAACTACGATAAACGTATTTAGCCTCATGAACAGGTTTCTTGNCGATCGCTGTATGACTTTACATGACTTCCGAAGAATTAACAGCTTCTGCGATATTTCCAATCACTACTAAAAACAAGCATGGCAATAAAACGCTGTGTGGTATGCGGCAACCGCAATGCTGCCTCACAGCTCATATGTTCTCGGATGACAGAGAAAATGTTCGTATTATGCAAATGTTACGCGTATACCGCAAAACGTTAATCCCCTATGCGTTATGCGTGAGAGGCGACGACACTAGAGTGGTGATAATTCCTACAGATTAACCTCATGGCGTGACTACGATCGCGAGCACCAATAGGGTCATGCTTCCGAAGATTAATTTTGCCTCTCCCTGAAATCTCGGCATGCCGTGCTCCACGTGTTTAGTGAAATACGGTACGCTTGACAAACAATTCTCCCTCAGGGTATAAGTAGATAAATCAAGGTGAGAAAAAGTTAAAACTTGAAAATAAAAGCTCGAGAAAAAGCTAAGACCTGAAAATATTTCTTTTTTTAATGCTTTACGTCGTACTAAGCAGAGGCGAGAGTCTGGGTATCCTAGTCCTAGAAATCATTCCACATTTTACGTTCGCATTCACGAACGATGCACTTCAATGCGACACCACACGTGACCTCGTTCAATAACTCAGCATTGCAGTACAGATTTACGCAAAGTGACACCGCTACTAGCGTCATGCGTCGAAAATTTTTTCTGCTTGCAACGGCGCTGCAGTCATTTACCTGGATCAGGACAGCAGGCAAAGCATTCACCTCGCGATTGTAGACGGAATAGCAAATCCTTCGCGGAGCGTCTCGCCAATTCCCTGAGCGGCTCACTCGTCCGGTTGGTTGCTACATGGACCTCGTGCCTTATGCCGAGCTGGCCTTGCGGTTTAAGGCGCGCTAAAAATAGGCTCGAGATGCAGATCGTCGCAGCTTCTCCCGCGGAGACGGCGACGTTGGCTTCTGTGTTACTTAACGATGCGAGGAAGAAATGAATAAAACAACTGTGACAAATGGTCCCAGAGGCTCGCTTTGCTTTGAATGACGTCGACCAGCGCTTGTGCACAAAGAGTTATACAGTTCGTATCCATCCGTTAATCACCGTCTTCCGTGAAGAGAAACGAACTTATAGAAGGTCGCTTCATCCTTCCGGAGTTTTCATGAAGCCCCAAAGGCAGTGATGGAAAACATTAGATTCTTGCCGTAACTTTTGATTTCCTTCGAAGGAAGTCGCAACGAGGAAACCTGAAATGCGTAAAACAGTGCCATAACATGACGGCTATAAAGACGAGCCCGAAAGACTTATTTTTCTTCTCCTTCATACGCCGCTGCGCTGCAGTCAAAGCACGCTTTACAGGAGACGCTACAGACGGACGAAGGATAGAGCGACTCAATCCGCGCCTTTGTTCCATTCCCCCTTCTATATATAGGACGTACTCCATTACGGGGCAGCAAAAATACGACACGGATATAAAAGTAAATTAAGAGAAGTATAAAAGAAGGATTATCTATAAAAAGACTCTACACAATCGGGACATCGGTGTCAGCCGTTGACGGCTGGTGTTGCCAATGCGCCCACGCAACGGGTTCTATTAAGATGGAGATACCTCAGCAGTTAATCTTCTTGAACAGTAGTTATTCCACCCCAGACAAAGGGAAGCGTGGGAAGCCTGCGTGCCACGGCAGCAGTCGCAAGAATGAGACCTCCAGAGCGAGAAGATTTTGTTCTCACAGCTCGCAATGGCAAAGGTTACTTGGCCGAAGTCGAATGCGACTGCGTAGTAGTGACGCTGGCACGGAGTGCACGAAACGCTAAACGCAATCAAATCGTTGAGCTAGCGCCTTCATTACCTAATGAACGTTTTTGCAGAAAAACTGCGTCCTTATTTAGGCTGGATCAATAGTTTTCTTAAGCCGTCAATTACTGGAGCTGAAACGGGATCCGTTGAAGAGAAACGCGCTTGAATGCTCTGTTGTATTGACTTGGATATTAATTAATCGTGGCTTCTCCCGCTTAATGTCTCCCGCTCTTATTATCTGTCAAGATTTACACTATCGTTCGTGGGTGTACGACGGTGGTTCGCGCAAATGAAACTAGCCCATGTGACCTTCGGGGGTCATGTGACGAAAGAAGTTCAAGCAGCGGTCCGGAATGTCGAGATGATCAAATCGCAATCTCTCTTTCTGTTTCCTACTTTTCTTCGTTCCCAGGCGCGAGCTGTTATCGATCCAGGAGACATCCGACATTCGTTGGAATTTGTGAGTGCCAAGATAAACACCCTCTATTGCGGTAACATAGACATTGCAACGCCAGCCACTAATGAAGGGCAAAGAAAAAGAAAAGTCTCTTCTTCTTTTTTTTTTTTTTTTTCGGCTGTCTTCTTTATCTTCTCCACGATAGGACGAGGTTAAGTTCCCCGTAAACGTATTCTGCTATTACCCCCTCAAAGAAAAAAAAAAAAAAAAAAGAAATCGTAGAAAACAACAAAATACAAAGTATACGACAAAGTAACCTGCTAACATATTGGGTCAGGCGAGTCACCTCCTGTTTCATTCTATTATGAAAGTCCATAAAATTCCAATGTAGCCATTATATTATCTAAGTGGTACCCCCTTCCGCGTCTGAAACGTAACCCCCTCCTCCGTTGCTGTTGCTTTTGTAAGAATCATTATGGAGATTGTAGTCCTACATAGTCGGGACTGGCTAATTCCGGGTTATGGAAGCACGAGCTAATGCTGCCGGACTGCAATAGATAAATAAATAAAGAAATAAGGGAAACAATGAAATTCCCCCCACCAATGTCACCGCCGCATGTAAATGAGGGCGTTTAATAAATATCTGAGAGAGGCGAAGACTCGTTTATTAGCAAGGATCTCTTGCTGGAAGAGTTCTGATTCCAATCCTACTTCCGAAGCGTTAAAAAATAAATAAAGAATAAGGAAACGAATACTGCGAGTGATTTGGGCCTGAGAACCAAACGGGAATCTTGTTATCCAATAGCCAGACGCCCCCGTTAAGTTAATCAGATTCGGGTGAAGTCGTTGACATGTGAGCAAGAGCAGCAGGGATATGCATCGATTGCGCTTGAAAAGAGTGCCCGAAGTATAACCTAAATTTGGAAACCTCAAATTGGCCCCAAGCGAGCATAAGAAGAAAAGAACTTGGCGTGCACAAGGTTTAATATATCCCCAGGAGCATGAATCAGAGGCCCTTCTTCGTAACGGAGAAAAATGCTGACAGCGGCGATAATTAGCTCCGAAAGACCGGGCGAAGGGAAAGTGGCACTATCTGTCGTTGCACTATGGCTTTTCTGATGCGAGCATTATGCGGCTTTATTTGGACAGCATAAGACAAGTCATGTGTTTAAATCCGCGACTATCTGAAACACAAATGACGCACTTGCGATGTACGTAACCATAAAAATGCGAGCAAAACATACCGAAGTAGCACAGCTCAAACGACCAAGTCCCAAGACAATAAAACTGCGTTGTCTATAGAATGCGCTACGTTGCCTATCAATAGCACACGTGTCTACGACTGCCGCATTCTCATCTATAGTCCAACAACGAATGAAGAGCATACCAAGCGACATCTAACGTCTGCATTTTGTCACAGACACAATATCAGCAATTTCTTCCGAAATTATGTAAACCATGTTGACGGTCTTCCATCTCGTTTTGCGACCCATAAAGCTATGGAGCGGAAACCCTATCTCAAAGAAGCTTTCAATATGCTTTAAACCCGACGTCGGCGACATAAGGCGCGGCGCTAAACGATATTACTCTACGCTGACCTACTCTCTGGCAATATTTAGAGGAAATCCTCCACGATACTTGTCCCACTTTTAGAACAGCCGACGTCAGATTGAGGACGGTTGGCTGTCTCGAAAGCCATTACAACGAAACGTCCCGAAACGACTTTCTGACACCGCGCGTGCTGCCTCACATTCCCCGACCGTCGCTTGAACCACGATAAGTGTACGACGGGCAAGAGCTTTACGAAGAAAGAGAAGGAGAAAACGCTGTCTTCACTTGGGTTATCCTGTTTCTTCGTTTTTACGTCCGGGGGCTATCCCTCTTCATTTAATCCCCCGGTAGCGAAAAATGTGTTTCATCTCCCGCCTTTCATGATGGCCAATTTATGTTCGAGTAGGCTTTTCGTCTTTTTCTAAAAGAACGAGTATGCATTGCCCCTTATTCTTTTCGTCCGTTGCTTGCTTGCTGTGGCGCATCTGCAAGTGGCTTTAGGCAAAGCCACAAGAGACGGGATGTCTCGTCGCGTCCCAGTAGGAGAAAATAAAATGTTTCCAGCCAGGTTTTCAGTGTCAGCGAGGTCCGTCTGGAAAACAAGCGGCGGGTTTCGCAAAAGACGTATTAACGTTTCAGAACTTGTTTCATGCGAAACCTTATCTGTTGCGCGTAATGCGGTTGATTTAGGACATACATGCGCGGGAGCCCAGACATTGCAGAGTCTGCGTGGCGGCGGTAGTGCCTTTTGTGCTCGGTCGGTCAGTAGGTACCATGCGTCCAAGCAGTAATTATCAATAAGGAGCTGGTGAGGGAGAAGTAGCCAGTAGTGGTGGCTCCAAATGAGAGGAAATTCTCAGCAGTCAGTTGGAGTCCTGCGGACTATCGCGCTTAGAGTTGTAGCAAGGAAGTGTCCCGCGGTTTCAGGGGCGCCACATGGAAGGCACAGTGGAGAAGGGACAAATGGAAGACGGGTCTCGCATCGACGCCTACCAGCCAAGTCGTGACGACATCGAGACCACGGGATGGGCTATCGATGCTGTGTGCATTTCTCTCTGATTCGCAACTTTTTAAACAGTTCTTGGCTTCAATAGAAGACGCGCGCTTAAAATATTTTCTATCCGTGCCCGGGAATATTGCGTTTACGGATATACGTTTCCTGATTTAAAAGAGGCATATTTTCTGATCCCCACGACTGCGACGACGACGACATCTGTTTTTTCGTCGATATCTGTCCGCGTTTGTATGAGAAACTCAAGGACATGTGTTCGTTAAATGGGAAACAATAGGCCATATCGAAATTGGTTGTCGAAACATGATACCTGTAGAGGCTACAACTCAGGTTTAGTCGTCTTGCTTTTCATAGTTGCATTCCATTGCATTTCTACCTACAAACTTTGTGTTTTTTTTTTCTTTACTTGACTTCAGCCGTGCAGTTTACCGCACGAAATAATGTACGACAGACGAGACGATGTGACATCGCATACCCAGATTCACATCGTGAAACTTTGTGGTCTTTAGTGCAGAGCGATACTATATATAGGCACTTCGCGCACGGCGACAGAGAAAATGAACACCAGCGACGAAGAAAACGCGTGCGAAATTTATGCCTCGGCGGGGTCGTTGTGACGGCCTTTTCTTATTTTCTACGCTTTGACTGACATTCGTGACTTGTATACCGACATGCCTTAATCGGTGTCCTTGAGAAAGATTACCTAGACTTTTTTTTTTTTTTTTGCACTCATCTGCCAGGAGCACTTTGCACCCGGGGTAAGGTCAACGATCCATTAAGCAGAAAGTGATAAATCTGGCAAGGTCTACGAGTTGACACGCGCTATTAGCTCTACAGCAGAATGGTGGCGTTGGCATCGCCATGGTGTAACTCACACCGAAAGAATGTAGCTTATGGAAGGGCGGGATTGTCGGGGTAGCGTTTAGGGTCGTTGCCTTCGACGCAAAATGATTGCAACGCTCTTCACAAAGCCAGCATTCCTGCCTGAAACGGGAAGACTCGCCGTAAACGTATATCCACTGCAGAGCACGGTTGTATCCCGGAGAAGCCGACAGCGCGAAATCGACACCGTTTCGGTTTTCATGGAACGCGCTCGCATTGCTTTCCGCTGCTAAGCAATGTTTCTTTGTTTGTTTGTTTTTTCCGGACCACAACCATATTTATTGTCCGGCAAATGCTCTCTCCTATCGCAACAATGCTAGCGCACGGCCCGTCGCGCCATTATATTTTTGTGGCCGCTTCCTGCCCTCCATTTAAACACCTCTGCAGCCCGTATAAGCGGCGGTTTATTTAGTATTTACAGTTTCCGGCGCGTCCAAAAAGGCAAACCTGCTGCGATGCTCCCGGGAAATTTCGGTTTGCCGCGGCTAATTGCACGCGTCGCGTTGACTCCCTCGCGACCGAGGGACAGCATGCTAAACGTGTCTTTGTACGAATACGTCAGTAGCTGTTGCGCAACATGTTTCCTACGAGTTATGCGAAGCAGTGTGTGCCGCAGGGGCCCAAAAGGAACCGTGGCACCCTCTCACCCTCGCTCCTTTTTCTTTAATTCTTTTCTTTCTTTCTTTTTTTTTTCCCTAGAGTGGTTACTTTTCGTCGCATGATATTCCAGGTTTGTACGTCCGCAACGAATGCTGTGTCCTGCATCACTAATTGCTTCAGCTACCCCGATACCCTGCGCCGGAGTCATGTCTCTATGCTGATCTCGCCGAGATGCGTCCCATGGCGTGCATCAGCACATGGGAGGGAATTAAAGTTCCTGCTACTTCGTACTGTTAACTATAGTATTCTCTACGTCCCTTAGCGGAAAATCCGGACATGCTCAATTCAGGTGCAAAAGCAAAACTCTGCTCTGCAAAATCGATTAGCGGATGAATCGCGAACTGAGCTCGACATTGTGGTTTGGAATTAGGCCTCTGTTTTCATTTAATCGAGCGTTATCGCAGAGCTTAGCAACAGTGGCTCGATGGAATATTGATAAAATAACACGTCTACACTATAACAAGAGAAAAAAGATCACTTAACGCTGCTTTACAGTAAAGGCAAACAGTGGTTACGCCTTTTCCATCGCACTTTTATTATTTTTATCTTTATTTAATTACTTAAGTATGACGGGACTGCTTCAGAGATTTGGAAATTGCGGCACACTATCTTATCTGATTGCGATATGGCCTCGAGACAACCCCCATCAACAAAGGCAGAACCCAGACACATTTCGAGCTAGAACATGGGGGAACGGCTGTACTAATCTGTTGCGTAAGCGAAGCAGTAGCACCTGGACGCGAAACGGGAGCTCCGCGCCAGATTAGGGTGTCGCTGAGAGCTTTAAGTGCCGACCCGTGCAAGTAGTCTGCAGTGCCCATATGAGAATGTTGCTGTATCTGTTTAGCAAGTTGCATGCACGATGACACCTTCTGAAAGCCCATTGCTTTGTGTTGCGGAGGTATTATATTGCGGGGTGGAAACACGGCCATAAAGTCCTCCACCTTGCGCAGTGTGGCGGTAAGTGCACAGCGCAATATTTTGAGAAGTCTCGTCGCTCTGATCACATTCCCATGAAGCGGAAACAGGTATTCTCGGGAGTTGAGCAGACACATTTGTACGCTTTGTAAGATTATATACTCCTAGAATATTCGTAACATACCACGGGAATGATTATAACTGACGTTGCGAATTAACACGTCCTCGAAATTACACTGACAGCATATTTTGAAACAGACGATATAAGCCCGCAGACGACAGGGCGAGAAGACACATGGCACTTCTTTGTCTCTCGTCTTTTTGCACTTTTATAAGCGCCGAAGTAACGGTTATTCTTGCTGTCCTTCACATGTGTAACAAAACACATCTAGTATGGCAATTCGGTGCAATTTGAGAACGTTCTGGGTACTGTGCTGCGCGCAAACAAAGCCGTCCCGAGACGCGGCTCGCAATTGCCAAGTGTCCGGTTGCAAAGAGTCGCTGCTGTTGTCAGGCCCGTGATTCTTGGTATCTCTAATGGCTGCGTCATTTCGACTGCGGGAGGCCTCCTCTAGCCGGGAAAATTGGATGAAAGATATCGAGCTGCCGTCTGCGAATGTTTTCTGCTGCGGAAATACCTGACGCGAAACGGGGTGAAGAACAGCTGTCCGAGTATTTATTATATTCCCTCTTCCTCTCCTCCTTTCTTCATTCACGACGGCAATTTCAAGCGGCAATGTCACAGCCATGATAACACGACGTCAGCATATACGACTAGCCGCAAAATTGCATTTACACAAGGAAATCTGGCCAATTCTGACCCCAGTTTCGTTCGGTTCGCTTTCCTTCCCTGTCAGTTTGCAGAAAGAAAGAAAACTTAACCCTAAAAATAATAGAGACCTGTGGCGCCACCTGTAACAAACGTTTCGTCATCCAACGGGATATCTCCTGTCGCAAACGACAAGGGAGCACTGTTCAACTCCTACGTTTCTCTTTCCTTACAAAGTCGTCCCAGACTGCAATATCTATATAAAGACAGAGGGAAAGAGCGGTTATTGAGAAGCAGCTCACTGGATATTTCTTTCGGACCCAGTGCTGCCGTTCATGCATTACGTAGTACGGAAACATGGAAATGCAGTGCTGCCGCCGCGTTCAGAACAGGTTTTCACGCTTCGCTGGCTTGTCGCAGCTGTGATGCCGAACCCGCCCGTCGGGACTACGATTGTTGATTTACGTAAATCTCCTCTGCTGAATGAGATGCACACGGCGCGCACTGTGTGTACACTGTATGTATCTTTGCGAAGAATAGCCGCGCGTGGGTTTACAATTGTGTGTGTAGGCTGGTAGAGGAAGAAAGGAAACGACTGAATAGATAAACAATTACTAAATAAGATAAAACGACAACGTGCTGGAAGAAGCACCGCATCGTTTCCAGATACGTGCTCAGGATACGTAGCAAATGACGAACACGGGCTCCCTGAAGACGAAGCTCGGAAACAACGAGAGCGGCTAATGCAGCTGACGCAACGTATGAAGAGCTTATCAGGAGCGAAGCAGTTGCACAACCTTCCAGCCCATGGCCCGATTCCATCCCGGTATGGACCCTCTGTTCGCGTACGCCAGAGTTCCATACATAATGTCCCTGTCGCGTTTTCTGCACGACAGCATGGCAGAAAGAACCGGCTCACAGTATATACAGCGTTTGTCAATCAGCCCCGTTCATAGTCATGCGTCAGAGAGACCTATATACGTATCACGCTACGCTGATTCTTGCAACCGATACGAAAAGGGAGCGGACGTATTTGTTCCCCCTTCCGCACACTGTCTGTTTGTATGTCGCATTTACCGCAGCACAGTGCGCTGTGATTATCGCGGATACCGCGACCGTTATGTGAACGACAGCTATATCAACGAGAGCTTTGACGCTGACGCGGTGGTTAGCGAAGCTGGGAACGCATGATCTACGCCGTGCGCATACGAAATCGTATACTGTGGTCATAGCCCTGGCCACTCACACGGATGAATTCGTGGTCGTTAAGATGGCCAGGGTGTTGATTCATGGGGTATAAAATCTCGAGAAACGGAAAAAGGACCACGGAGCTGCTTAGTTATCGACTGCGCTTTGTTCAGAACTCAAGTTCTGGGACCCTGCCCGTCGCCATCCCGTTGCTTTTATCGAGGATATCAGTGGAAGGACACTTTTGTAACTTTTTGTGGGTGTCTGAGTATAGTCCCAAGACAGACGAACAGTGATTTCCCATTGGCCGAATTTCTACTGGCACAGGATCACGTGACGATACGGCACAAAGCATACGTGCCTGAAAAAATCTGCTCCCGGCAACTATGTCCCTAAATCGACGCGGAAACAAAAGCCTTAGAAGTGATTTCTAGTGAACAGATGTAGGACAATACATTGCACTTACCGACTGTACCTAACTGCTGCACTTAAAAGCGAGACTTAATTCGTTTCATCGTACCGTCGTACTCTGGTACATGCTATTCTGCTCCGGCCAGACGACCTTCCCAAATGATTCTTCGACGTCCCACAAAGATACACGCGCCCGTTGTATCGAAACC
>JARGYV010100131.1:0-14511 GCA_029532675.1 Ornithodoros moubata
ATGAACTAGGACGTTTTTTGAGCCAATGAAAACCTCTTTGAAGGCATGGGTCACGAAAATATCACAATCTGATGTTTATATGAGCTCTTGCTGGGAAATCTGTCACACTGATGTCGGTTGGCACGTCGGAAAGTATGCTTATAAGTGCTATCGTTAAGCAGACCTCCATTAGCCCTGAGAGCGTCCTTGTGCAAGACAAATGCCGCTGCTCGGACTTCACTGTGCAAGGCTGTGCAAAACTACTTCTCACTGGACAGAAATGATATTCATAACGAAATTCTTTATAATTTTCCTTGTATAGTGTAAACAAACAAACAAAAAAGGAAAATAATACTAATCTAATTCTGGCAAGCATCGTTCACGATATTGAGGACCGGACGGGGAGTCTTCATCAACAACCTCCTCACGCACCAAGAGTGGACGAAACCCTTTTTATTTGCTGATTCATGCCACCGTTCATTCATGGTCCCCGCCTAACTTGTTCGCGAGGCCAAACTCCCATGCATAAACAAAATAAACTAATGGATAAGAATATCATACAAACAAATTTATTTTTCAAGCATGATACTCATCGTTGTCCTTGTAACCTTGCATCGTCTTATCTCTAACCCATGCAGAGGAAGCCCTTGCTGAAGGAAAAAGAACTACGTGTTTCCTCGCATCTTTCCTAACCGTTAGTACAGGTACACGTGTCCAGCACGTTCGACGGGTTGCAGGTCATGACATGCACCTGCTTTTGTATGCGAGATCCATTCGTGGGATCAGGGATAACTGGTCCGGCGCAGCTAAGAGAAGGGAGGGAGGAATACAACGAACAATGTTGCACGGGGACTTTCTTACTATATTCGAATTTGAAACCACCGAAATTCCTCTGTTTTTGTAGCACGCGCGCACACGCAGCTGTAGGCTTTCGGCATGAGACTTCCTGTAAACTTCTCTACTACAGGAAAATATGATCGCTTGTTATAATTTTTTTAACGGTAGCCTTTACTGTAAGACAGAATGATCACTTTCAGCTCACGAGGCGTGGATTTCAGGGGGATGCGAATTTTTTTTTCTGGTATTAGCGCAGGTGGTGGGACGTCTGCGTTCGATGGTGTCCGGTTCGATGGCGGGTGTTTATTAATTGGTTATTTTACGTCGCGAGACACGCTGTAATGTGCGCTGAAATGTCGACATATGGCACACTGTATTTTACATCCTTCGCGGAAGATGGCATGGCTCAGCAATTGGTACCCTACCCCAGGATTGCTGGCGTCCTCAGCAGGAGTCGAACCCGCTACCTTGGGATCGGAAGGTGAACACGCCACCAACCAAGGCACAGAGTTCGGTAGAATCGAGTTGCCGGATGTCCCGCATAAGACTTCTAAATAGTGATTTACGTTTCTGGAAACGTTCCCTAACATGACATTGCAGCTGGACTGAAATTTCCAAAGAATTTGCTCACCATGAAGCCCCACCCCCATAAACCTAGGACGGTAAGTACGAGAAATTTCCTTAGTGTGTTTCCTCGTTGTATGTGCTAAATATAATTAACATACTTATAGTGGCCCACGTGGTTAGCTTGCAGAACATGGAACGAAATGCGGCGTGCGCTCTCCAGACTTCGATTGGATACGGATGGGGGGAAAAAAAAGTGGGATTGCATGTGGGGTTAAGCGCACAGAAACTTCGTTTCAAAATGAGACCAGAGCTTCTGGGGAGGCTCTGATGAGGCCGCCTAGGAAAGTACCTCATCTCACGAACTGTAGAGGAAAGTGCACGAGCTTTCGATGCAGACTAGAACAGAAACGTGCCAGCGAATGTGCTTTTTCCAGCCGGAAACGGAACACGACTGCCCATATTTTAAACTGCCGCTTTCGAATGCAATTTTTCTTTCTGTCATGTTGTCATGCGCCACTCTCGACTACTTTCAGTACCCGGATGGCACGATATATTCGGTTCTGGCAGAGTGGACCATGCTGTTTACAGTTCTCTCATACTTTTACACAATGCGAGATGAGATGGACAGGACTACTTTGGTCGTGGGTCTACAGAGCACGCAATACGGCATTGGAGACGGAAGCAACGCGCTCATGGCTGCCGACGTGGCTCAGCCTCCGCCGGTGGACACAGCGTGATATTGCGCGATGCAGCACCAGTTGCCGAAGTACTGCGTCACAATATATGCGGCTGATGTTAATAATACATTGAATAATTATAGTCATGTGTATAAATTATGTGATGCACACTGTTGCGGGTTGTATATCACAGCAGTTAGCATCCTGTACAAAGCAGAGCAGCTCAAGTGGAACACACTACCACCCATAGCTGCACAAAGAGGTAACTGTCACAAACAGGCGCACATGTTTTTCGACAAATCAGGTGAACAAATGCTATAATACATTAAATATCGGGATATGGAGAGATAATAGTGACATAGGTGGGTCTAAATGGGAGCAGTGAGTAACAGGTGAAATAAATTCTTGAGCCGATTTTGATTAACACGTGGAGCACACTAGAAGCATTAGGTAGCAGAAGGAAAATACTGTAAGTAAAGAAATTTAGAAAAAAACACAGTAATTCACGATAATCAATCTGGGCAACCGAGCGCATCATTTTCGAAGTCTGCGCGCTTCATCCTCAGGCGCACCTGCATATCTGTTCCGTTTGGCCCAGTTTCGTGGAAAGAGCGGAAGCTCGTCAAGTGATCCAATTAGCTTTCTCTATGGCATAATGAAAGATTTGTCATCGAGTCCCTGGACCGTATAATGAGTGGCCGAGCGAAAGTTATCCCGACAAGTGGATAAAAAAAGTTACAAAGCGTTCGTGTGTGGAAACTGATTCTCTGCTATTATCGAGCTATTTCTATTTTACCACTCCTTTTTTGCTAAATGTATCAAGAAACTTTCATTGCTTTTCTGCCGAAGAATTCTACAGAAAAAGCAAAAAGCAATAGAAATATAGAAAAGAAGAAGAAAAGGCCTATTACGTTCTGTATTTTCATCGATTACACCAAAGGATTCCGTCTAATGAACACAAAATAGTCGTCCAGAACCTTGAATCTTATAGTATAAGGGGTGGCTTACTACAATTTGTTCGCTGTTATATCTTCAACATCGTACGTAATTCAGGGACATTGATGGTTTACCTTCAAATACACTTAAATAGTGGCGTCCGACAGGGTAGTATTTCGGGACCTCTAATCTTCACCATCTACGTTGGTTGTCTGTTTGTTTTGTCAAAGGATGTCAGATTCTGTTGACAAAAATTATCAGTCAACATAGATAATATCTCGAGATATTGTCAATGCCGGAGACACGAGCCAGTTCTTGCAGGGTACTTCAGCCACAGAATTTGTCAGGAGAATGCATAGTTTCTTATCTATGCTGCATATCTAGTTAGGTCTAAAGTAAATGCCTTGTACTTCAAGGCTGTTACTTTTAGATCTCTAAATAAAAAAATCAGAAATTCCGACCGCGAACTTAGAGAACACCTCGACCATGTTATCATCTCCAAGGATGCTCCATAAGGTTTTCAACAAATCTAAGCACTGGAAGGTATCATTCTGTTTGACGGTTGGCGCTAAGTGCACTGTTTTTTCTCACGCAAACCCAAGGGAAAATATCAGTGTACAGAAGGTATGGTTGGGATGAATATTCTTGTTTTCAATCTTGAGATTGAGAAAGGGGTGCTCTTGCACTTTCTTTATAATGTCAAGGTTCAAAGTATTCTACTCTTTTTTTTTTACATTCTTCACTCGTTTGTATACGAGCTCCAAGTGGGCTGTTAAATGTTCAAGTGCTTTCTGCTGCAGGATTCAGGTTGCATAGAGGACACACCTGTTGTAAACGCAGCATTCTGAGATAGAAAATTCTTGCTCCATTAACGCTTGATTTACAGTTTGTACAGCCTAACCATACGGAAAACTAAGCAACATGAGCTGCCCATTTTAGTTATTGACGCACTTGTTACCGCAGCGCGAGAAAATTGTCTGGTATATGTTTTCTTACAAATAAAGAAGGCACAGAAACCACAGAAGGCACAGATATTTGTTCACATTACTCGTCGTCATTAATGAATAGTTCGGTTCCGCTGTCTTAGTACTTAACAAATCTCATCACAAACACGTGTATACGTAAATGTTGTATAGACACTGTCGGAATGCGTGGCGAACTGAACAAAGGAGGTTATACACATGGAACACGCCAGTATGCACCTGCAACAGTGGAATACCAAATACCTAGTTGCTGAATGGTGTGGCGGAAGTTAGGCTCTTTGTGAATGAGAAGGGATGTTGTAAGGCGCATGCAGCCTCGCACGGCCCATTGGCTTCTGAATTTCTATGCAAGGAAGAGGCTTTTGGAGCATACCTAGCTGGAAGAGAAAAGTCAATGGATGCTTCCTGCGGGCGACACGGTTTGCTCGGCACGTGGTGGCGCATCTCCGGTATTTCCCCAAGACCCAAAAGAGGAAGTCGGATCGAATCATAATGAATGAAATCTCGTCATTCACGCGAAGCACGCAATGTGGTGGCACGCGGAGTGCGTTGCCCTTTTCAATTTGGTAGCGCAGTTTTAAAATGTTTTCAGATACGTAGTCGACCTTCAATACCTTTCATCAGGGTTTGTAAAGCTCCGCCAGGTGTAAAAATATTTGATGTACAAGTAAGGCACGGGAGATAACGAGCTTTTTCATATAAGTCGCAGGTGTCGCTCTTCTTTTACGTTCTTGTTAGCAACAATAATTACAAAGTCATACAGTGTACACTGATGAAACATAAGCGACATCTAAGGAGGTCGTGTCATTGTGTGGTAGGTCTTAGGTACACGCACTACGAAAACGCATGCAGGAGGTCACCTTAAAGAGTCGCTCTTATACCTTGTTTAAGCCAGAACCTTGTGCCTATCAGGTATGGTGCACTGGTGAATTATGTCCTTGGGCTACTAATGTTGTGAATTCGCGACGTTCTTCCTTAATAAGTACTATTTTTTCCCCCACTGTGGTTCTGAAAAACAATGATACAACATACATGTACAAGCTTGGGCTTACCTGTCTTTCATTCCTTTATCTATTTTTTTCTCATGACCATTACTACAAAGGATTCGTGGAAAACGATTAGCTATGGGAGCTTTGGAAAGGAACAATAAAGAGAATGGCTAGAAACTGGAAGGTAGTGGATATCTACTCAGGCTCTACTCAGTGCGGACGCGATAACAACCTCGTTACCTCGTTAATTTTCATTCTGGTTATACATAACTACGAGGTCTCACATAACTATGGGGTTGCTAGGAGCTACGTTATCGGTGTTTCCCACAAGGGTAAGGATCCAGGTGAACACACCGGCATTCACTGCAGTCACGTCCGCAATGAGCTCGCCCATCCAACTATTTTACTGCACACCATGTGTGTACCTCAAGGTGCATATTCCCAACTAAAGATGCTCCTTATAGAAGTGAACAGGGGAACAAAAATCGTTGCGGACAGCAGGTAACACTGAAGCCAGTAAGGCTGAATTCACACAATCGTTTTTTTTTCTTTCGTCCCTGTTTGTCATCCGTAAAATACGGATCTCATTGAAATGTACGGAGGCGTGCGACTAAGCCCACAGACTTCAATGGTTTCATTTCCTGACCGATAAAGACATGGCCGTGACAAACTACTGTGTGAATGCAACCTTACACTGTGTAGTTCGCTGTTCTTTTTAATGAGATAAAGTAAATGCGCACAGTTAGATACAAACAGACTGGTCAGAGAAAGGGGTCGACGTTTCAACCGCAGCACCGACTTCGTCAGGACAAAACCCAATTAACCGCTAATTAAACCGAAAGCCTAAGACTTTTTGTATTGACGAATACTGCTGCGCTGTTGCTACAGCACCCCTTTCTTTTGGCTATTTCTTCGAATTTTACCAAATTCCTTTAGGATCTTCCATTAAAAAAAGAAGTCTTACTAACTTCCTGTAGTATGTTGTCGACGTCTTCCTTTCACTGTACGACATCAGGACAGCCTTATTTTCCCTTTCCCACCATGGATACATTTACATTTATAGCCTTCCTCCACAGTACGAACTAATATCTGGATGGGGGCATTTTTACATTTGGTTAGAGTCTGACCAGGATAGCTTCATGGTACAACGATAGGCAACCAGGATGCACGATGGAAGCGACAGATGTGAGAGGTTGCATTTCACGAGGAAATATGCCCGAGTGGAGTGACGGCGTGCTAGAAATCAAGCTCTGTACCTCGTACAGGGTCTGGTGAGCGTCAAATAAGTTATATGAGCGTAATAAGATGCGACGTTCTGGAGTTCTTATACGTCTATCGAAGTGCAGTAGGCGAAATCAACTGTCCCACGAGCGGTCAGTGTGAATTTCGAAAAGCTATCCTAGAAGCAGAAAACGTCGAAATAGCAGTTCTATGTAGCCAAAATGGGATAAACGACGGTCAAGAGAAGTTAGCCACCTGGAAGCCATATGCTTTCTAGACTCTAGAGGACGTTACATTGCGGTATTTTCCTACCTTTTCTTTTTTCCTTCCTCATCTAAGAGACTCTCTCCAATCATTCATTCGGAAGGACATACCATCCCGCGTTTTCCTCCTCGCGCACATTACAGTCATCGACCGTCTGGCAACTCAAAGAGGAAACACCACGTGGGTGACAAAGCATGTCCCTTGACATATTACATGCCATGATGTCATACAAGGGTCCTCGTTATAAGCGTATGTCGAATTGACGTACAGCCCTTCCTAGCGTCACTAAAATCCTACGAGGACTGTTCCAAGGTGACAGCGGCAGATTGTACCTGTTCTGTGGTGGTGTTCTGTTTTATGGGGGTCTTATCTCATTTTTGGCATCGACGTATGGCTATACATGAGTGGACAGCAGCGAGGTGTCCTGGACAAGTGAAGGATAAAAGAGAGAGAGAAAAGATAAAAAGAAAGAAGCTTAATTATTTACCCTAATTAGGCAATAACTAATGACGAAAGGCTATATTTGTTTCCGTTTGTTATACCGTTACCAGCCCCAGTTTCGGCAATATACAGTTTCCATTAGCGTTACCGATCCCCGCAAAAACACACGTTTTCCCCACCTCTATTATTGTGCTCGCTAAAGACATTTTTGGTAGTATCTTAGAGGTGTATAGCAGCGTCAGCTTAACCGAAAATACGAGTCATTGTGCATGCATGATCTTGCTTAAACCTTTTTAGCGCGTTTCGAAGGTGCCTCGTTGGCCCAATTTAAAAAATATCGGTTATTTGCAGAAATAAAGCGCGCTCTACGAGAGCACGTGGGGACCTGCAACATCCATTTCTGGATTCATTTATTGCTACCTGGTCCATGTTTTCACAGCATTAAATGTCATGCCATTACGGAAACCGTTTACCTGATAGTGTTGCGACACCAAAAAGCGATTAAAACAAGCGGCATATGGGGTCTGTCCCCAGCTGCGTATCCGCGAGTATCCTTGTCAACGTTACCACTTGCAAGCTCAGGGTTCACTACAATGAAATGTGATCAGCGTTTTAAAAGCTCAGATTTCAGGGCGAACGACCACAGCAGCATCCTGCATGTCAGACACTTTCTGCATTTCGCAAACTGTCCTGGTTACAAGGAAAGCGAAGAAGGACAGGTAAACGTTTCTCTGGTGCTTGAATGGCTTATTGTCGACAGCGCAACAACCCGTTACCACTCAATAAAGAACGGCAATATTATGACGCAATCGCGTCCGACCAAGATACCTCAGCGGAAACGCGAGCAGCTGAGTATGTTCGGTGTGGACCACGCTATCAGAACACCGTATCCACGTGGTATAGTGACCTGCTTCTGCACGCTACACATGGGTGGAGATATCGCTTCATCATGGTCAGCCCCAAGCCGAATCTCCCCCATCGCAGGTCATTCCTGTTAAGCTCCGTAGTCAGGAATAACTCACTCGTGAACACGCCCTGTGAAGTGGGATGCTATAAGAGGAGGAAACGTCACAGGACCGCTTGAGGGTGCGACAAGGCTGGCGGAACATTGACGCGGTGTCCCTTAGAAAGCGCTGCAGGAGCTTTCGATTGTGTTCTTTTTTAATTTTACACGAAGTGACTATTCGTGCCATATACGTTTGTTCGCCATCCGCATTGCCACCACAGCGACAACGTAGACCTCTCATAATTTCAGGTTGACCAGTTTCCACAATGCATTGCTTTGTTGAAGCTACAGCTGTGTGAGCGACAGGCTTTCTCGGCAACACGAGAATTATGTTGCATTTCATCGCTGTGCATAGACACTTCGATTCCGGCTTTCCAAAACTTTCCCATTTTAGCATCCGAGTCGAAGAACAAGTTTCCAACTTCCTGGTGCTTTTCCGGGAGCCCCGAGTAGCGTGGCGAAGATCAAAGTGCTCGGCTCGCTCCTCTATAATGACCGCGAAGAGATAATAACACCGTGAAACAGGCTTTTTGAATACAAGTGCATGCAGTGTTGGGAGATGCACTTCATCAAGATTCAGCCCACGCGGGGTTGCACCAGAACGTTGGAATTGCCCTTGAAACGGAGTCCGCAATAGTCCTTGAAGCACTGAGGGATGCTCGTTTTGTTGGCACCGTATTTATACATTCACAGCAGAAGTTCTGGCGTTGCACAATAGGCAACAAACGGACCGATGGCTGAAAAGGTTCGACGGGCGGGCATTACCTACGATGACAACCCAACAAAGGATAAGATTGCGCAAGCCCCTTAAAAACATTGGTAAAATGGGTTTCTACAAAAGGTGATGGGAAGGGTTCAGTGCTTTCGAAAGAGCTCGCGTGCCCATTCTCGTGACGGGTGAGGAAGGTGAAAGAAGAAAAATATGAGGAGGGTGGCTGCACGGAATTGTGCGCCACCTACATCAAACCGCCATCAGGAGACAACGACCACCATACACAACACGCGACATAGGTGACAACACATGAACATCACAAACCAACCGAGAGAACAGCGATCAGGTAGGCGTCATCACTAGTACTGGTCTGCCATGCCTGAGCACCGAAGAAAATTAACCAGACTGTCAAAAACAAGATCTCTTCTCTCCGGGGGCCACGCTCCGAAGACTTTCGGCAGCGTAAGCGGCCTATTATCTATCCCATCTAAGACCAACTTAAAACTACGGCGCCTTCTTCAGCTAAACTTCTTACAGTAAAGCATGACGTGTTTAGTATCGTCTGGAACACCGCAACTATCACAACGGGTCTATCGTGACGGGTCTCTGAGCAATAACGTATGCATTGTCGGAGATGGAAGAGTCAAAATTTCCACATTATGATGCGGAGATTAAATTAGAAAGAATGTTTGTCACTAATAGGGGTTGCTTTCTGTCACAGTGCCACTGCGGTATCAGTTACACGACACGACTTTTAAAAGTTATCACGTTCTTCCCTGGCGCACGATATGCGGAAATCCAGTGATCAGTATTAAAAGCTCTAGCACCAGTACGTGTCACACCAACTACTTTAGTTAGCGCATGTTGCTCATTGCAGCATCTGAGAAGGTTGACCAAACAAACGCGCATGCACGATCAGGAAGTACATCAAAAACGTCAAGACTTGGAAATTTGATTTCATGACATTCAATTTACTGTATTTACTGGCGATCTTCTTTACACAACATGAGGACTATGACTCCTGACTCCTGACAACTCCACAACGAATATGTATGCGACGAAACATGTGTATTTACAGTATGTACAACATATCGCTCGTTGAGCCATGGAAGATGTTGACAAAATAAATAAGCAGCTGCCACAACCGAAGGCTCACAGGATACAGTCATTTTCCGCCAGTGCCAGTGCTTGGGTTTGGTTTTGGGTCCAGTCCTTGCCGGGGTACGAGGCCGAGCAACATTTCACGAGAAAGTTGTTGACGTGCTCCGAAATGATCCCGGGGTTATTCATGTGCACGTGGTGCGTTCCTTCCACTTCGAGGTTGCTGAACGGCTCACAGGAACTCCTGAAGAAGTCTTCACAAATGGTTAGAACGTCGTCTCCATCCGTGTCCCTCCAGTCTTTCACGTTGATCATCAGCAGTGGCCCTTTGTACAGTGTCATCGTATTCTGCAGCGTAAGAGAGTCCTTTCTAGCATCAGACATTGTAAATGCTCGCAGACACCTCGACAGAACAGCGAGCGACACGCTTTGGCCAGCATTTTCTTCGGCCTTCAGGAGCAGCCTTGCGGAGTGTTCCTCCAAGGAGCCCCCCGTTGCGTCCACCAAGTCACTAACAGCAGAGTCGAGTCCTTCACATGCAAACTTTGCCTTCAAAAGAGCCGCATCTTGCGTATACTCGAACAGGGTCGGCATCACGTGCACCAGGCTAGTGCTCACAGTATCCGAAATGCTCAAAGATATCACGCAATCGATTACATCTGGGCACAGTCCAGCGTAGTACAATGCCATGGTCACACCAAGTCCATGCGCGATGATGCCACAGTGGTCCCAGTTGAAATAGTCCAGTATGAATCCCATATCGTGCACGAACTGCTGGTGACTGTACTGAAACCCTTTTGGGAGCCTCGTTGATGATCCATGTCCAACAAGGTTTAGAGACACCAGTCGTATGGAAGGATCCAGCCGCTGAGCCAGAGGTTCGAACGACGCCGCGTTGTCCAGCCAATCTGGAATCGCCAGGACGGGAATGCCATCCTCAGGTCCCCACTGCAGGGCGTGAAGATACCCGTACGATACAGGGATCTGCAAATCCTTTGGCGTGCGTAGTCTCTCCATGTTGACTGCGAGGCAAATGTCCGGGAGCTCTCGACTGCCCTTCTCTTTTTATGCCTGACTGCCACGTGAGGTTTCCGTAATATTTAGCCGTACCCTTCTCCGCGTCCTCCTCACTGACAGGATACACACGCAAGTGGTTCCCCGTATGGTTGCCCTAAACAAACGCGGTCTGTCCTGATTCGGCTCGGGGAGCGAGAGAGAAGCTGATCGGGAGGGGAGGAGCAGCATGGAGGGAGGGTAGCGTGTATCCACCTCGCGAAAGCAACAGCGGTATTCCCCCTCCTCCTCTCCTCATCCTCTCGTCGCTGCAGAGTTACACGGGACAAGGTCGCATACAGATATATACCCACCAAGGGCACTGATGATTCGAGCAACCTGTCTGCCATACCCTGATGCAAATTGAAGCCGTGTCGACTCTTAAGCATGCATTCTGGGACTGGAAGAGTTACGGACGCGTTTCATATGCATAAACCACTACCCTACGTGCGTTGTGTCGAGGGTTTCTGCACATTACTCTGCCCCAGGTGTAATCCTAAAAGGAAACTGTGTCAAAACAAACTCGTTGCGAAATGAGTGATGCGTGATGCTAGCGAAGGACGTCATATGCAGCGCTGCATGCCCCTGTTAGCGCGATGTCAGGAGCGAAGGAAACGTTAGTTGGACAGGGCGACATAAATCTGAGTCACTCTACGACCACCTGCGAAACTTTCCGTCAGGGGCAGTCCGTGACTCACCGGCTTCGAGAGCCAAGTCAAACGGTATGACCGGGCTTTATTATAGCCGCATGACTGTGAGTTACTGGCCTGGGGGGTAGGAAGACCAGAGAGCGGAAGTTTACGAGGTGGAAAAACTCTCTCGCCCTTTATTAGTGTGGAGCGACGTGCATTCACGTGAGCTTCTTTTGAAGTGATTACGGAGGGGTGATGGAACGGCAGTCCGGGTATAATTCACGTCGTAGAAGGTCGAGGCACGTCTACAAAAACATTTCTTGGAAGTGAAAACAAACCGGCGTGTACACTATAACATGGGCGTACGCCTGAACGTTGGTTGCTTTTGCCAACGGGGGCGTGATCTGTTTACAGCAAGCACTCACGAGAACAGTCTGGACGTATCCAGTACCTGGCGAAAGGTTTTTTCCCGCTTTGTGTCTCTAGAGAGGAATCCCCATGCTGGAGATCAGTCTAACCAACACACTCCGGTTCGGTACGGGAAATCCGAAACAAACGTGGTTCATACTCGATGTGCTGAAGCACAGGATCACGGGGCAGTAGTCCGTCGCTAAATAAATCGTGGGCACCCTCACTGTCAGTTTCCTTCAGGTTTGCGTGGGACCAAGTAGTGCACTCAGCACCAACCGTCACACAGAATGATATTTTCCCGTGCTTAGGTGTGTTGAAGTCCTTATGGGAGGGGCATATTTGGATCATCTTATCTTGTCCCAGTATGCTCCTGAAATATCATTGTTTGACGGGTAGCGCTGAGTGCACTATTTTTTCCCACGTAAGCCCAAGGTTGACACCGTGTTATGATGTGAAGCTCTGCAGAGCGTAGAGTGAGAGCCATCGCCCACCCAGCATCAGGAAATCATCCCACCTGTGTTTTATCTGTCTGTAATCTCGTCCTTCGAAGCAGGCTCTTCCAAGAGTTCTCAGAAGCTTTCCACAGCCCAATTATGTACCTCTTATTACCAAGAAAGGCAGCAGGAAAATGACAGCTGCATTCCCGAGTCGCGTTTCTCCATTAAAGCCTATGGATTCCGTGCCATCAAATGATATGAAAACGGCGCTCATCTGCGCATTCCTGGCGATTCGCCCTCGACAGTATCACGTGTTTTGGCACTCGATTTGTACGGGGCTTTCCACAAACACAGGCTAACGACCGTACTGAATTCCTTGTGCTTTACCAGCCCCATATCCCGCCTACTACGATCGACCATCGCCATCGGCATTTCATAAGCGTATTGTAGTTTATGATGCGCTATAATGATGGTTTATTATCGGATGTCAGGTTCCTGTGATCGCAAAGTACACAAGGTGTCGTTGCCCCATAATGATGCTTGATCCTCTGAGACGCACGATGCCCTGAACACGTGTTCGCCCCACACACTTATTTCGAGGCGCATCCTACCCGCCAATGTCGTCAGCTATGCATGGACATAATGTAAGTTCCTTATAATATTTCTTTGACGACGCCAGCACGCAAAATACATAGGCTGTAAGTTAGCTCTGTCAACGCGGTCACGTAAACGAGCCTCAAGGGCAAGTCTGTTCCTTGAGGTCTTTCTGCTTTCAGACATCATTGTGTGAAGCTGTTCAGCAGAACGGGCCGCTTTTTCTTCTTTCGGAGCCATTCTAACAGATTCCCCAAGTATTGCATCTGATAATGCGCATTTCATAGCAGGTATAATGATACAGGTAGAGCGCAAGCAGCACGTCAACCAATAAAAATGACGCATATTCACACGATCAGCGGACAAAAATTGAGGACAGTATCGTAGCACACTGTATCCTCCCGTTTACTCGCCTCCTGTATAGTTCGCCCCAGCTCGAAGAAGAAAACTTGGCAAGCAGCCTGAGCCAGCTGGGCGACGAATATTTTCCAAAACCATCAACATTTCTTTCACCACGTCTGCGTACGAGTAAGTGGCAGCTAAACGACCATCAGTCCATCAGCTGCGTTTTCTGCATGCCACCAAGCGTTCTCCTCGCTTGGTTTCTCCGTCAAATGGCCGTCACGAGAGTTGCACAACCCTTGCCTTCCTATAAAAGGCTGACTTTAATTGACGGTCGAGAGCATCTCATTGTTAAGAAAGCGGCTGTGAAAGCACGATAAGCGCTACTACCATTATCCCTTGTATAAGGTGTTGCTATTATGGGCGAAACCTGTTGAAGGCTATTTATAGTCCAGCTTCGCACGGGGTCCAGGCGTTTATATGCTCGCAAATTATTCACTGTGAGATTTTTTCTTTTTCTGATACGTTTAAAGAAATAAGGGATGTAAAATTTCGGTGTCCTATAAAATGAAGGAACAATGGCACAGGACACTCTAGGTGATAGTCCTTGTTCTTACATAGCTCAATTAGCAACTTAGGGGCGGTCCACAGAAAAGGCTATGCTCAGCGATTAAAAAAAAAAATTAGTCACGAAAACAGGATTTCCTCACCATCTTACTAGCACTGCACCGCTAGGTTGTGGCTATCTGCCGACTTTCCTGCTGATGGATACCCACTGGATGACTGAGCACAGTCGTGACAGTCCTGTCCTGTCGCCTCATAGGCTAAGCACCGCATATAACTGGTGCCGCCACCAACATGAACGATAACTTAATCAATCATAACCTCCTACACAGGAACAAAACAAGTGAAGAGAACACGGAAAACAAAGAAGGAAAAGAAATGGAGGAGGAGGCAGAAGAAGTGGGAGAAATAATGTGCACTGCGAAAAAGCTCTCAGCACCATACCAACGCGAAGGCATAGAACATTTCACATAATGCTTGCAAAACCCGCTGATGTTAAGAGCCGTAGAATAATGCTTTCAACATTGATAGTTGACTACACGGACCACCACCGATGACCTCCAAATGAAGAATTCACGCTTATTGGTACGGGTAACGATAAGTTAATATACCTCCCGCAACAACAACAACTATATTATGATGATGATATAGGGAATTTTCTCACACTGTTTGTGGGATGCTACCCCATTGCGGTTGGTGGTTGGGTGAGGTATGATTGATGAATGTAGTTCTACTGAGGGTCAGCGATGGAGGCGCCACAATGAC
>JARGYV010100140.1:0-11638 GCA_029532675.1 Ornithodoros moubata
GCATAAGTGTCACAAAAAAGGCGTACGCCCACCGTTTTCAGCAAGTGGCGTCGTTGAAAGGTATCATTCGGAACGGCGATTGGTCATCGCCGTGTCATGCGGTGAAGTTCTGTTTTTAGAGTGTGATCACGTCAATAAACGATATCATTATGTGTGGTGATTGGCTTTACAGCCTGTGATGTAATAAAGTTCTGTTTTTAGAGTGCACATGTCACACAGAGATGTACACCTTCCACATTCCAGGCACTTGCAACTGGAACGGTTTCACTGTGAAGCTTGTGTGACTCTTTTCATCGAAGTTATGAAGTGAAGTTTTACTTTTAGAGTGAGACAACAGTATAGTACGCATCACGATAGTTTGCTACATGCTATGGCGCTCACGCTATAACAACGCCAGGATTCGTGCTCCAAAGGTTCTAAACAAAGAGACAATCGTAGAAGTGCTTTGATGACGTTCACGTAATCTTAAACAATGCTGTATCACTATTGCATTTCGTCCCAATATGGTGACTACCTCTAATAACTGCCAACACAATGAGCGGAAGCTTTCTTCGGGAATCAGGTATCCTTGAATTTTCACCCATTCTACACATTTCCTACGTCATCGGCACTCATTGCATGACCAGCGGTATGGCCGCTATAAGCAGCCACTCATTCATGCTGTAGACTGGGAGGTGGTGCGTTCGAATCCCGCCGCCGGCTGTGCTGTCTGTGGCTTTGTCTTTCCAGGCATGTGTCGGCACAGTTCTTCTTGAAGCCGGCCCAGGACGAGCACTAACCCCCCCCCCCCTTCTCTCTCTCACTTCTTTCTGCTGTCCTGTCTCCGTTCGTACGCTGCTGGCCACGCACAGTTGACCTGCGGCGCTAACACCGAATAAAAATAAAAAAGGAAAAAAACTGTATGTGCAGTATATACTTAACTCATAAATCTGCCAAATAATGCATTTTTCTACTGAGATCTGGAGCGATGAGACATCGAGAATCGGTTACTTAGTGGCACTCGAATGAAAAAGTCAACGTTTGATTAATAAAACGGGCCCCGCTGCGCCAGCTACTGCAATATGCGTCTTTTTCTTCTTTGCCTCCATATTACAGAACTGCATAAGAGTTACGAAAAGGTGTACGCCTCCAGTCCTCAACAGATACAGCGAGACCATATCCTTCTGTGTTAGTGATTCTTATACTTGTTATACTGTCCCGTTGCGCTGCTCAAGCGCATGAAGCAGCAGAGGGATGGATTTTTGTGTACAGTATACTCTTTCAACAGAACTTCATTGCATAGCACGGTGATGACCAATCGCCACTCCGAATCATACCGTTCAGAAATGCCATTTGCTGGAAACAGCGGGCACACACCATTTCTATGTCGCGCGGTTTTGCTAAGTACCACAGAAAGGTACACCGATTACTTTTGATACATCAGATGGATTAACAATAGTATCCTGAATGGTGGTTGATTATCACCGAGTTATGCAGTGAAGATTTTAGAGTGCAGTGCATACGGTATATATTTGAGTAGCCCTGATTAAATAAAAGTAATTTGCAAATAGCAGGAGGAAATGAGTGATATTACGAAATGTCAGACGCAGTATTCCCTCCTCTCCCCGAGCCCAATTTATTATGCCATCCGAATAGGAACAAGTTGGAGGGTCGTTTCCATAGCGGCCGCGGCAAACACGGATCTCGTCGATAGAGTCAATGTACTTCGACACTGTCACGTGAATGAAGAAGCAGACCCCTATTGTATAGGAACAGCGACTGCAGCACAGGCAAAAAACGAAACCATAACGTCGGTGGCAATAACAATGCGTCCGCTTCGGCAGTACCTTTGCCATTATTTCTTATTAAATATGTAGTGATTATTTTTTAACAGCGGTTGTATCTCGCCGTGCCGGGCGGTTATGTTTTTAGAGTGTGTTCCTTCCGAAATGGGCTATCCAACCTTAGGATAGCGATGCTTACGTTTTACCGCTGAAATCAGATTAGTCAATGGCAACGACCGGAGAGAATGACACTTGTTCGCGCCGTGGCTCCATCAAAACGTTCCTCAACGCGACGGGTGGCGGTTTCGTTGGGGCCCAATCATTTGACTCCTTCAGCGTCCCTATTGTAAACAACCGGAAAGTACCCAGGTGCTTTGGGTCCGGCTTGTATATCTTATTACCACAATCCAAAGGTAGAGTTCACCGCATGCCTCGGTGAAAGCCAATCGCCGTTCATAATCATACTGCCTTGTTTGCTGACGGATTGAACCCGACTTTGTGTGACACTTATGCAGTTTTAAGTGTCACAAAAAAGCTACCTGTACCGTTACCGTTTTCGACAAGTCAAATGAATGAATGTTGTCCTTCGGAATGGCGGTTTCTGGACACCGTGTTATGCGGTCCTGATCTGCTCTTAGGTACATGAAAAGGCGTCTCGTCCGGAAGGTGTTCTTTGCAGATTTTCGGAAGCATTGTGAGAAAATTGGTATAATATATAGCTTCACTTCCTCAGCGTACGTGGCAATATCACATAAAAATGTAGGAATATCCGCAAAATGCACACGTATTTTTGCGACACCTGCGCAGCGGATTACCTTAATGGTCACAAAAGGTCGTACGTCCAGTTCGAGGCAAATCGAGAACGCTGCCTTTCTGAATCGTGGTCACTTCCACCATGTTACGCGGCCCAAGTTCAGTCTAGCGTCAGGTCCAACCGGAACTCTTCCCGGTAAACTCAAGGACCATTCAGAACGCAACCGTTATTCGCCTGATTCGTGAAAACTGGCAGATTTCTCCTTTTACGGCACAGTTAGCATAAGTGTGCACGTGTTTAAAAAATGCGTCTTCTGATGATTCGATGTCATCATGAGGTACAGCTGGCATTAATGAACATTTCTACGGTATCATGCGACGAATTTCTGTTTTTAGTGTCAGTGTGGGACACTGCAACAGTATACATTGACAGTACTCCCTCACTTGAGTTGGTGACAAGGACAAACGTAGACTCGCGAGTTTTCTTTTCTTTTTGCGGATGCTGGCTGGTGGGGCTGTGTTAGCTAGCAGGCGTGACTTGCTTTTCTGCAGATGTAGCGGCATGTCCTCATTTTTACGCTCATGCAGTTTCGTTCATTGTCACAAAAAGGATGAAAAAGAAATTACTCCGCCACATGTTTTGCCAGACACGGTCGTTTCGTCAAACGCGGCGCCAAGTGGGCCAGCACGGGTTCGTGGAAAGCGAAATGTGCGTAGTATACCGCAGAGCAAGCCACATAATGTTTGTGCTCTGTAATTTTCACAGCTTTAGTGGAATGTGCCGCAAGAATCTCGTTTGGGAACTTTTTTTTTTTTTTCACAAAACAGTATCGTTTGATTACTACGCAAGAAATTCTTAGACGAATCAGCGCGTTCAAGTCGTCGCGGTACTCTAAGCAGAAGACGAAGAAGAGGAAGAAGAAAAATATGTATGGACAAGTTTGTCCACAAAACACATGCTTTCCACACCCAGGAATACAAAAGCCCACTAAGCAGCGACATTCTGTTTCTGATCGATACTGAAAACGGCGAGATGAAAGAGGATAGAGTACGTCTTCTGTAAATAAGAGAAATAAGAGAATAACATCAGGGTGAGAGGGAGGGCAATGTCATATTCAATAAGAGTTGATCCTTCGCATTAAATCAGGTTAGACTTTGGTTTCATTCTATAGTGGCCATGTCTCCTGACTACCGTAATTTCCTTAATCTGAATAACCAGGTAATAAAGCCGGTCAACAGCATAAGTTTTGCAATTAAGAACTTAAACATTACATATCTTCCTTAGCAAGGAATGCCTTAATGTCTCATTCTGCCACTTTTTCCCCGAGGTAAAATCTACATCTCGAGTGCACACCCACCGCAAAACACAAGGAATTAAATAATTGTTAGCGTGCACGTGACGTGATGATGATTGGTTATTTAATGGCGCAAAAGGGCAGCTACGGCCATAGAGCGCCAATCTATGGTTGTATGTGATGGCTGTGATAATTATAGTGAGAGACTATGTTAAAACAGAAGGACGGTATAAAAATTGGCTGAAGTGCCAAATAGAATAACTATTATAAAATTTATATATCCCTAAGGTACCCGATGTCATTAAAAGACCCGTCCACCTCGCACCTGACGTATTTTAAGAGAAATGACGAGAAACCGGCACAGTCATGCGGCAGAATGAACTCAGCCACCCACCAAAACTAATACTTGTACAGAGACATCTCATGTTCCACTGTGTCGGAACGGCGACCGCACAGGTGATTCAAAACAAGCGGTAGGCCACAGCCTTTCACTCACTGCCTTGCTTTTGCTGGTTCAGCTGCTCGATGCTCCGAAGTAAGCGTCTGTTGTCATCGTCTGACAGTTGCCGGCTCCCGCAGATGACCATTGCAACTTATTACGCGATATATACCGAGATTATCTTCATAGTAGCACAAAGGTACAATGGTAGGCTACACGCTGTCAAACGAGCCAGTCAACCGCCGGAGATTTTCAAAGTGGGAGAAAACCGCTCGGGGCACCCCCAAGCCTCCGCTATGTGGCGCACGGTGGGCGAGGTCGGGCCGGTCACGACGCATGCTCTTTATGGGACGGATGATAACGTGACGTCAGTTATCCAGGTGGGCAACCCGAAATGAGCTCGCTGGGAGGACGGGCGAGACTTACCGAGTGTTTGAGGGCTAGAGGGAGGAGGGTGATGTATAGTTATGTTTACAGCCTGTCGGAAACAGTTGTGAAGTTCAGTGTGACGATTTCAGTACTGCGAAGCTAACAATCGCACTGTACCAAAAACATAACTCGGTAAGTTCTCGTTTGTTACGAGTTAGAATGAAAGCGCACAATGCAATAAAAGTACGTACGGCACTAGAACCATTGCTTGCTGAGTCTCTCGTCGACTCCGTCGAAAGAAACAGGATCTGCATTCCGCGCTTTCTACTTGCCTCTAAAGAAAATGTTGGCATCGTGTATCTGTAGCTACGAAGAAGGATCGAGTAAATGTCCCATTGATAGATATAACGCCAATTATAATCGCTAAGCTGTCAGTCTACCAGGAGTTCTGTGCGCAACCTACGCTTTGAAACAAAAACTTCGCCAATAAAAACAAAAATTCGAATTAGTCGCCATTGAGAATCATACTGTACACTCGCTCGATTTGTAAAACACTCTGGCCGTTTGCCTTTGAATGACAATTAGCAGAATTGCATAATACAACAAACACAAAAACAAAAGAAACGTACGTCCACCGTTCCCCAGAAATGAGTAAATAGAAAGGTATCGTTGCGAGTGGGGATCGGTTCTCAGCATGTCGTGCGGTTAAGTTCTGTTTTTTGCGTGCGAAGTGAGACAGCCGAAAAAAAGGAAAAAGAAAACCGCATCCAAGGACCAGATGGACTAGAGGGAGTAGCATCCAGTTTCCAATGAGTGGCTCCTACAACACGTTGTCGTCGTCCTTGATCGTCCTTGAACCTGTCCCCATGCAGAATGATAACGTTCTGCATCCTCATTTGCTGAAAACCGGGGACTGTATGCATTTTTGTTACATAGATTCAGACACGTATGTTGACTGTCACAGAAAGGAACATGGATATCTGTCCCTTTCTTTCCACTCTATTGGAAGCTCTGTACGGACCACCGCTTTTAGAACAGACCTTTAACGCACAACATAGCGAAACTCAATCACAGTTCAGAATGATCTCTTTCAGTGGCTCAGTTTGTGGAAAGATGGCCGACGCACGCCTTTCTCTCTCTCTCTCTCCTGACAAGCGTCACAAAAAGGCGTGCGCTAAATGTTTTTCACGTATCCACAGCGAGTTATACGCAGCGCAGTTTCGTTTTAAGAGTGCAGTATCCTGAAAGTGGTGGGTGGGCCATTTTGAATTGGTCAGAGAGCGTGACAGCCTGAAATTTGTGCACCTGCCCGGTTCGCTCGGCTCACGCTTTCTCGTGAGCGTACAAAGCCAGGTGCACTTTCATCACGTTTCCTTGCACGTGGTATAAATTGCAGCAGATGTACTCGTATATAGTATATACAATACACGAGAGCACGGTTAAAATGCATCTTCGCTTGACAGTCTACATGAACCCCAGGTGCGGCCAGCAAACTTCGTTCCCATTTCTCTAAACTCATCGGCGAAAAATGTTTTGATATACACATCCTTCCAGCAGCTGCGATAGAAAAGCATAAAGATGATGTCTGATGAGTCAACTTCCTAATCGTTAAAAAAAAAAGTCCCCTCGCAGGTTTTCTATCCCCTTGTCAAAAAGCCATAGACAGTGGAGCTCCGCATCGTCCGGACTTACGTTCGCAGCCCATCACCTCGACATTGATTGATTTTGTGAAACGGTGCGCGTCCACCATGAAATCCTTACGCAATGAGAAAATCTTGCTAGCACAGATCAGTATGCTTTGAGCTGATCATAAGAGATGAAGTTCAGGCTCCGCTCTTGCTGTGTGCACTCAGCTCATCGATTGTTTCCGATTGTGTAAGCAATTGGTAATTAATCTAATAGTGCATCAAATCTTCGAGGGGTTGCGTTTCCGCATTGCTATACCCTAATCCACCGTAACGTTGTTCCCTAACTCACGTCGCCCCTAACTTCAACAAAGCATGCTTTGTTGAAGTTACTGAGGTTTACTCGAGCAATGGTATTTAACAAACTGAAGGAAGCATTGCATGAAACAAGAGGCACACGGTACATGCAAAAAATCTTTGCAAACCGCGAAGAATGTTACGCACCCTTATGTATAGTACACATAAAAAGAGTGGGACAAGAAGCGCCCCCAGAGGAAGATTCAGGAAGAATCTCTGGCAGGTAGCGCGCCTTGTGTGTGCGTGTGCGTGCGTGCATGCGTTTTCCTTCGTTTCTTTTTTTGTTTCCAAAACACAAGTATACAGGTAAACATAGGTATTTCACACCTCTGTGTGTATCGAACAATTTTCAAAACAGCATGCAAAAGTACAGGAACGCTGTCTTCCTGTGGTGTAATGCACCGTTCCATACGTATCGAATTAACGAATATTTCCACGTGCACGTCAAAAAGAAATGCCGCTATGGCTTAATAAAACCATAACAGCTGACTAACAGCAGCGACTAACATAAACTGTACAGTACTATGCATGTAAAGCTCCGGGCGCATTTAATAATAACACGCGATCGCGTGGCTTTTGCTATGGAGCGCCACCCTGGCAGAAGAGCTGCGAGGGGGAAACTAATCATTCCCACTTTATCTCTGTGAGGAGAGGCGCCGTCGACGTTATCACGGACTGCGAAAGCACGTGCTATGCTGCTTGTTGATAACAGCAAGGGATGCATATTCTTCCCTGAGTTGAAGTACAAACGGCCCGTTTTCGACCTCGCTGCTCCCCCGCCAGAGTTGCTCTCCTACGGAAAAGCCAGGTGAGCCCGTGTTATTAAGTTTGTCCAGAGCTGTACAGTGAGTCTACTTGAGGCTGTCTCGAAACATACTTCTGTGGCACACTATGGGCACTGTGATGAGCACCACTCCCAGTAAAGTTGACAGAATTGTTGAAAAAATGTGACAAAGATTTGACGAGAAGCCGCAGTCATATTCCATGAGCTTGCGTCGGTGCTTGTCCGTACTGTGGCATCATGAAGTGCGTACGCATTGGTATCCCCAGCAAGGCTGATTGTTTTTAAAAATTTCACATTGTGTTTAAAAAATCATTCCGCAAGTCCGCTTTGCCTAACGTTTACAAGCGTGTAGTACCGACAACCAGGCAGCGACGGTAGGTGCAGCAGTATCGACCGAGATCACAAATGCCACCAGTGTGTGCAAAAAAAAATTTTTTTTAACGCGCACTTCCACCGCGCTTCGGCTTCCTTCTCTTTTTAGTGCGTTATACTGGATGCGATGGTCTATGCCGATTATATTAATCGTTACACGGCATACCCCTTTGTACAATGCCTTGTCCCACAACGTTCTAAAAGCAGATCCTGACCGCAAAAGGCACAGAGGGAACCAGCCACCATGCAGTGCGACAATCTTTTCTTTCCTGGCTTGCTGAATACGTGTCCCACTTCCAATAAAGCAGGATGCGGTACCGTTCGACGCGCATAATGTGATCTCTATACCTTACAGACAAGCATTGCGGAAGGAGGAGTACATGTGCACGGTTACTCGGCAAAACGACACAAATGGCTTTAGCAAAAAAAGAAATGCAGAAGAAGAAGACCCTAAGTAACTACAGCCATGGTTGCTAGAGCACTGCGAAAAAGATATCGAAAGCGCTTCCTACCACTTCATAATGGCCACAGCCCGTTACTAATTTCCCCATGCTAAGCCGTGGTCAATCGCAGTCCTGGCTAATGGCCAGAAAGGAGAAGGCAGAAAAAGCCATGCTGCGCATTGCAAATCATTCTTAGATACGCCATGCCAGATTAAGTATTAATGTACGGATAATTAGTACTAATTATAGACCTATTCTTTATTGGTAAGCACCAAGGTGTCATAGAGACTAAGAAAAAGAAAGAAAAGGAAAGAAAAGGCAGGACTTAACATCAACATAAGTACGTTTGCTATTGAAATAAATTTATTATCTTCTTCGTCTGACCTCGCATAGGTTTACTCTAAAAGTCACTGAGCGACTTACCATAACCGGGCGTATCGGAAAAATCGGTATCCAGAGCGGCGAACATCTCGACGCATTCCCGACAAAACGACTCGGAACGATATGCAATACCGCACCGCATTGTAAACGTATAATATGCCGGGCAAATAAGTCGAGTTTCAGCTTGCCCCTGGAAAAGCAGCAAAAGCACGGATGCACAGCAATCGTCCGTTCTGAACTGCAGTTTCTAATGTGTCTGGAGCAACGTCAATGCGCGCAATCTCTCTCTCCTTCACAGTAGGAAGCGTTCTTGTTGTGGCTGCATCGAGTGCAAGAACCTTATGCAGGAAGACGATGCATCAAAACCACTGGTCCCGAAACACTACGAAGCGCAACACAGGCGCGATTTCCGCAGGAAGCCCGAATCCATTGCAAAGAGGCAACCGCGCGTGTACACACAGCAGTGGCCTAATAGCAGCATGCGGCTGCCGTGAGCCAGGGCAACGACGAAAAAATCACACTCGTTATTTGTTAACACGAATGTTACGGGACGGCAATGCGCAGGAAAACAAACATTTGCTCGTATGTTATGCTTGCGCAAGGCTGTCATGCATTTGATACCAGCGGCAGAACTGATCATTTATGAATAAGCGGAAACCAACTGCAACAGTTACGTAAAAAATGTTCGAAAGGAATCTCAAGGAATACGAGACTCAAGACGAATTGCACTACTGTAAGAAGTATGATTGACACAGGTACTCGCGCCTAAACCAAACTATTGGCATCGCACTGTATCAAATTAGGAAAAATGCATACTGCATATGCTGCCCCCAGAATTAAAAATGTTCGGTCCTAACGAACTTTAAGCACAAATATAGGATGTAAACGGAGCTCGTACGGAGCCCTGAGTCTTCCCGTTAGTTGGTGGCTTCCTCGCGCCTGTTTCGCTATGTTCAAAGTCAGTGGGAAGCCAAGTTCAGAACTGAAGAATGCGCGAATGATTTCTGTGGTGGCTAGTTCCTCCAGGAACAGCACACCTGTCCTTCCCCTGTATTACCATCGTCTTTCCTGCCCCTCTATCACCTCTCCCCTTTTCCTCTCTTTTTGCTGGTGCAACGAGACGCCATCCAGGCTGACCGCACCTCCCCCCTCCCCAGGGACTTGACAATGTCGTTTTGTGACCATACAAATGTTTTCACTGACTGCGCGGTGTAACTGAGTATTGCACAAGGCGTAGCACCTGGCCGATCACGTGCTTCCATGCAATTCGTAAATGTCAGCAAAGTAATCGGAAGAAATGTATGATATAAAAAAAAGGAAAAAAAAAAAAACAGAAAGCAGGAAGCTTTTAGCTCAAATCATTATAACATGTTACAGATGCGTGGCCCAGACAACCAGTATCTGGCCTGGGACGTCCCGTTTTCGTCTCAACATCCACGTCCCATGTAGAATACGGTGGGGAATTTCTAAATCATCCTTGACAGGGCTTCCTGTGGCTACACCCCTAAGAGACGAAAAAAAAACAAAAAAACATATGTATGGCGACTGTAAGCCATATGTGTATGGAGACCCAGAATGTCCTGAGTTATCCACCGTACGATACGCCACGTCAGGGCTTCCTTGCGTTTACGATACGAACCAGTGCACCAGTTGGACTTGCGTAGCAGAGCAGCCAATGGCATGAGGTTTTGAGATGTCTGGTCCCTTGTTCTACGCTCTGTGCCCTCTGGGCACTGTTCAAGCTCTACAGTTAGCTGGCATAGACTAATAAATTGTACTGAAAATTATTCATTAGTGCGTGTATTGCCATTCAGAAGGTGACCTGCCTATGGAGGCAGGCACCTTAACACCAGACCTCAAAAAGTCACTCAAGTAATGTAATTAAGTTACAGTTACATGGCTCTAAAAGTAATAAAATTACAGGAAAAGTTATTGGGACTAAAGTATAACTTAAGTGCAAGTGATTTATGTTATATACAGTGGGCTAAATTTTAAGGAAGATGAGACTGCGCAATTGAGTGGCTCATCGAACAAGTTAACGATTCAAGAGAGCCCAAGCCTTCCTGCTTGATGACAATAGACAGATAGCGTCTGACCGTGTACAGAGGGCTACCTCCATAGGTAGTCTTCCTACTTGATTACAATACACACATACAAGTATGCTCGTAACCTGGGATTTGCTCCTGCAAGTATCCTTTCCCACCGGAATGCGGTGCTAATTAGCCTTGACGTTTTCTATCGCCAACTAAGAACGACTCTGACCCCGGGAAACGGTAACTTACATCATATTTTATTTCGAACTGCGCCCGCATCTCTTGGCTCCCGATTTCCGACTCTCCGCTTCCCTTCTGTTGTCCCCACTGCCCTACTCCACCCTTCCCCCCACTGAGCTCGGCGCACGCAACAATCCGGCGCCAACGGCCACCTTGGCCAGTGGAAGTCCAGCAACCCACATACCTCCAAGAAATATCCACCCGATAGCCTATTTGGGACATTGGAACATCCTGGGGACCTTGCTCAATGGCACGTTGATATCTGTAGGACGAACGGGCGACTCGCACGTGTTCCCCCATTTGTAGATTCACTGCAAGTCCCAGGAACGTTTGGTTTAAGGGGATTTCGATATATATGGGACGTTAAGAACGCGGCACATTTACGGCATAAGTTTTCATTTCACGCCCTAATTATGCGCATTTGCAGCCAGGATCTAGTAGAGATACTTCATAGCATATCTATTATGAAAAACCAATATAATGAACAACGCGACAAAAGCAATTATTGCAAATGCAGCAGCAAAAATATTGAAGTACGGCCCAATGTGCCCAATGTCCACCAGTCAGTCAAAGCTAGAGTTGGGTCCCGGGATATCCGCTATTTGTCATGTCCAGAATTCTCGAGATTTTTTTCCGAAAATTCCTGGATTTCGGGACATACACACAAAAGAAAAAAAAAAAAAAGAAGCAGGAAAAAGAAAAATTGATTTCCCAGGGACACACGACGAGGGACGAGCGACAGGGCGAGGAACACGGATGAAGACTACTGCTGGCGAATGCGTAC
>JARGYV010100151.1:0-13193 GCA_029532675.1 Ornithodoros moubata
CAGGTTTCGGTTTCTCCATCCAACATGTGACGTCACAGCGATGTTTCTTTTCCTTCCCGCCAGGGGCGCGACATGTAAATCTCGGAGCTAATAGTGACGTACTTTGGCTTACCGCATAAGTCAGTACTCTTTCACCAGAGACAGGCGTAAGAGTGGCGCTCAAAATCCAGCAAGGGAACGCAGGAAAGTGCCATTTTTAACGCTCATCTGCCGGTCTTGGCAGCTAGCTAGCCGCCGGTATTTATTTCTCATCTGTGGTCAGTGCCTTCTTATAATTCTCATGCAGGAAGTTATTTTCACGAGCGAAATGCATACCACGGTGATCTCCCTATCATATAGATAAAGCTATGCTCGCGTGAAGCCGACTAGAAGGATGAATGAACAGAAGTATACAAGCGTCAAACTTGCCTGGGTCTCCACACTTGGCGTAACACAACCCATCAACGATGTTACTTAACCTTCATTACGAACACATGTTACGTGCGGGGCAGACACCTACAAAATTCGCTAAATGAGGCCGTTACAGCAGACACAAATGCGCCGGAGAAGTCTTGTGTACGGAGCGGTTGAGGGAAATTTCCGTACTTGGAAGCAGACTTCACGGCTCCTTAGCGTACAGATGCGTGATCCATAATGTAGACAGTGATCTGTATAGTTTTTCACATACAGCGGCACCTGGTAAAGTTTATATGAAATTGGACGTTATGCACGTGATTCCGCCGTTGGGCCTAGCGGGCGATGCTAAGCTTGTGGCCGTGCATAGGTCAGTACTGTCCGCTTTTTTCTCAATTTACTTCTCCCGCAACTCCAAGCGTAATTAGGACGAAACATTTGCCGTTCAACTATTCACAGCCTGAGCTATAAAAAACGCATGAGTGAGCTCCCTTTCATATATACAGGCGTGACGGCTTAACCGTCATCTAACGCCAGTAGTAATCATTATCATCACTGTTTCAACGCCGGTATCGCAGGTAAATGAGAGAAGCCGTCTATACGATTTCATAACGCCAAAAGATCGTTTGATTCTCCCTCACTCATGTGGAGTCGTTGCCAAACGCCGACCAGGACAAAGGGCCAGTTAGACAGAAGGAGATGCGCAGCCGGCTTCCGACATTTAGGGCACTGTGAAAAAGATATCGAAGGCGCTCTGCACCACTTCATAATGACAACAGCCTGTTTCTAATTCCCCATCATACTCCTGCTAAGCCGTGGCCAAACGCCGTCCTGGCTAAAGGCCAAAGAGGAGAAGGTAGAAGAGAAGCACGACCGAGGTGTGTGGTCCTTCAGGAAGTCACTCATGCCAAAGCAGTAATCTTCTCTCACGATCACGCTATGTTGTTAGCCAATAGAGGTCGCAACAAAAGGTTCTTCTGCATCAGCTGTTTCCAAGCTACGAGAACATTTATACGCCAATGCGTTCGCGCCTCACGGATTTTTATCGGCTCCGAGGGATATAGCATTACAAAAAAAAAAAAAAAAAAAAGAAACTGTATGTATTATATATATACAGCGTCACCTTGTTATGTTGTATCACCTTGGTCAAGCCTGGAGGAAGTCAGGACTCCAACTGCCAGCTGAGAACCTCCTCTCATTTCAGCCACCAGATTTTCTCTTGCCATGCTACTAGCATTGCACCGCTATGTTGTATCTACCTGCCTATCGCCTCACTGGCTAAGCGCCACATACACCTGACACCGCCACCCTACACAGGGTTCTTTCCTCCTCTTGCAACTTTTAAAACACACACTGTCTCCCTCTCTCTCCTCTATGAGTGGTCCCTACCGCTGACCTGACGCGCAAAAGGCTTGAGTCCTACCGAACATAGAAATTATTATTCCTTAATCTGTATTAATTAATTATTGTAATTATATTCTTACTTAGTCAAGAACAACTAATATCTAATACTTGCAGGAAAACGCAAAAGAAATGAGAGAGGAGAGAACAATTACACGCTCTCACACCCGACAGCGCGGCACCTAGCGCATCGAGTGCATGTACTACAAATACTTCAAACTGTTTTGTCGTTGGCGGCGTGGCACGCACAGGTTTACGCTCCATGCGGGTCGCCCTTAACTCACTTCACTGGACAGTTCATTTTGAGGCCATGTACACACAACGGATGCCTTTGCGGGTGTACACAGAAGCGCTGCCAGGTGTAAGCGGTGAAAAATAGGGTGAAATAAACTTCTCTCCTTCCAAGTCGAACGCTCAACTGTTCAGCCGCGTGTTTTCCACTGAGCTTACTCTATGAAACCCGTCCAATGTTGTCCTCAATAGAAATATATCCGCTGGAGTGAGTTGCGCTTGCAAATATCATAGGACAAACACGAACTGAAGGTATAAACAGTGTAAAAGTTCATTATATCATTGTACTATACCTAACACATGGCTTCTCGAATATTAGAGTTGTAATGGTTAAGATAGGTTAGGTAGGTCAGCAAGAGAGCAAGCCACAAGGTCTTGTCCTCCTTGGCACACTCCTAACTCCATGGGGCAATGCTTCGTATCAGACCCGTCATGTGGTGCACCGCTGCACGGGCTTCACATTCTGCAACCGCGGCCTCAATTCCGCAGCTAAAGGAAACTTCAAATTCTATTCTGCGCCGCTGCAAAAATTACCCGAAGCTCAACCGCTTTCAAAGAAATAGAAACACAAGCCGCGCCTCATAAAGACGCTGGAAGATTGTCCATGCTACACTCTATGAAAGTAAAGTTTGAGGAAAACCGTCACATACCGCGTTGTGTTCCTTGTGGCATTTTTTTTTTTTTTTCACTCCGTAACGCGCGCGTCCTAAAAATACGGCGGCAAGAGTTCAATGGCTGATGACGATCGAATAAAGGGTTCTATTCTGCTTATGCCAGCGGTTGGCAATTTCACTTACGTTGCTCGTTAGGGCACAACCGGGGGAGACCTCTCCTACTCATACTAACGTATACTTCACCAACAAGCACTGTGTGTTTCCGTACAGCAAGGCGGCGCACGACCCAAACATTTTCTCACATCCACTCACGAAGGCTCGAGTATACTTCTGCAGAACTCCAGAAACAGCAATCGCGGAATTTCAGTTGAAAGTTTCACGTCAGGAGGAGGAGAATTCCACAGGAAGAATGAACCGAATGAAGACGAAACGATTTTTGTTTCGTTCATCGCTCAGGGTTTGCTTCCGACGTAGAAAGTCCAGCGCAGTTCCTTCAAGTGTTGGTTATCGTTCAAGATACGTGCAGTGGCACGGACCATGAGCGCTGCTGGACCATTATTTGTTGCTGAGGGTGAACGGCTATAGTATACCGATTTGGGTCAACCATTCTGTTCGGGGTCTTGGGCTCATAGTTTTCCCACTACAGGAAGCGAACGACGCTCGTACGTTTAATGATGGCTGCAACGGGTTAGAAGGCGGGTTCACGGAGAATGACGCCCACATGCGATAATAATAGCCTGGTATACAATTTCATACTGTGCACTTTGGCAAGACGGCGTTGCGGGCTGTTTTATTTGGATAAAAAAGAACGTGCTCTTAGTATGCCATTTGCGCATGGAATTGCGATTTCAGATCGTGAATGAACGAAGAGAAATGAACCCAGAAACGTGAAGGCTAGCATTTATAAAAGAGAAGGTCAGCTGATACATTTCTCGACCCGACCCGACACGGCACGACTTGGCGAGCGAAAAGTTCAGAGAGAAAACTTGATCCAGAGACCAAAGTAATATTATGTCTGCTTCTGTATCCTCGAGAAAGAATATCAGCTTCCTTTGCGCACCTCCTCATTAATGTACATAGTCAGCTGTGATGAATGAGAGCGAAAAAGAAGTGAAAGACAAGACAAGCTCGGAACACTGTTTCCGTAGGGAAGAAATTAAGCATGTCCATGAAACCTCCTGGGAACCCTGTCGCGCCTTTAAGTGGGGCAGAGTCAAAGATAAGCTGACTTATCACAACGATGTCGATTTTCTAGGTCAGGGGTAGCCACTGTGTCACTTTTAAATGGCTCTAGACAAGAATGATGAGTAAGCTAATTAGCACACAGGTTGCAGGAGCACTGTCGATTGTTTCGAAATAAGTACTACCTTCAATTTACGGATTATCGCACAGCTCCATAAACCAGGAAGAAAGAATTGCCGAAGCGATAACTTTCTCGACAATGGAAGTTTCCTTTGCGGGCACTGATATGTACGCAGCCAGGTATACTACCTCCACTTTCCACTACCTCCGTCAGCGGCGTAGCCAGAAATTTTGTTCAGGGGGAGGGGGGGGGAGGGGGCTGACATGCCCTAGACGGGGGACAGACGCCCAGGGAACGCCGCATATTCCAGTGGAAAACAAGCTAAAACAAAAATCATCTGCTCACTTGAATGAACCTTTTCTAGTGAACTATAGCAAACTTAATGTCAAAGTGTGTGTGTTTTCTCTTCTGTTTTTCATCTCGTAATAGTAGCACAGAAGAAGAGTAACTTCCCCTTCGTCTTTGAAGAAAGTGCCAATCCACGACGACTCCAACAAATCAACACGCAACTATGGAAAAAAGAACCGGGACCAGCATTGCCCAACCTTGCAGACGAGACTGCTCAACGCGAATTCGCTTGCACTCAGCATGGCAATCAGAGCAGTCATGACGTCATAGTGACGCCACATCCGACAACGACCTCAGTTCGTTGCCATCTGGCGCTGACCAAGTTTTCTTTAATGGAGCAGGTAGACGACCGCCCCATCTTTACTTTCTTTTTGGAAGACAGTGGAGAGACGGTGCATCAACATGAAGGGCGCTTTCTCGGAAATACTGAGCGTATGAAAATACGCCCGTCATGCTCGGTAACACTGTTGTGACGCCAGAAGAAGTCAAGAAACGCGGTCAGGACGAGAATTACGTGAGCGTGAAAATGTCGTTTGAACATGGCGCGGTCTTGACGCGCTTCGGTGCTGCACCACACAAGAGGCAATCCATTGCCGCACGAGACAGCGACTTCGCCTCATCCTGGAGACACCGACTGCGCGTTCATTTCCTCTCCTTGCTATCTGCCACGAATCGTCGAAAGTAGTTACGTGATAGGAAGCACTCATTATTGAAGTATCTATTCGTTAAGAGAGGAGGAGTGACGTGAATTGGAAATAGGAAGCGAGGTCAACCACGAGAAGCGGATTTCGCTTCCTGCCTTCTTTCTATTCACAAGAAACGTTCATCAGCTAAAGCTTATGTTCACGCTTTTTTTTTCTCATTATTAACTTATTCACCTGACTCATCCTGGGAGTCTGTTTAGTCAATCTTCCAAGGTGAACTTTTTAATTAACGTCCCGCCTCGCCAGACAGATACGAATCAAGTCATTCTAATTGGGTACAGGGTCAATTAGAGACAAAATGCGAAGCACAGTCGAGCGATACATGTTGCAGATAGACAAACAATGAAACTGAGATTTTCCAGTACTTCACATTATCGGTGAAGGGGGAAAAAAGTGGCGAGAGTTTTTCGTTTTCGTCAGCCAAATAAATGGGAAAGTTTCAGAAGCCGGCGTTTACCATGACATATGCTGTACAACTCTACAGAGATAAAATTTAATTAAACTGTCTATACGGCAAGTAAGGGACATGAACTGTAATTTGACCACTAAAAAGATGACAAGCACAATTTGTTGAGAAACACTTGACGGCCACTGGGTATAAAAACATATAAATACAAATAAGACAGCCGCTTCTCAGTCTTCTCTGAAGTAAATTAAACAGTTTCCAAAAACGAAAAACATGAAAACACTGAGAAACGTACAAAAACTGTCGGAGCCCTGTGCTTGAGGGCATTGAGGTGAATGGTGAATGGAGAAAGAAGATTACACTCATTGCGGGTTCCTTGATCTCGTCTTATGTGCTTCTATCTGCACAGTGTTCATCAGTTGACCTTTACTGTCTATAGAACACAAAGAAGGGGACCATGTCGTTCTCTGCGGATATGTCTGTCACTCAGGGAGTGACGGTGGGACTCAAACCAAATACACTGCCCCGAGTAGCATTTATTCGTTTTTGAAGCATGCCTTCACTTCGTAGTCTTCGTAAGCGTCTAAAACATGATTTACCTGGACTCCAGCAATGGAGAAGTTGAAAGGGAGTATCCAGGAGAAAAAAAAAAAGACGTGCGGGCACGCGCTCCTTGTTTACGTGTCGGGGACATGGGGTATCTGTTTACACTTCGCAAACATACATGTAGTAACGTAGCAGCGCTACGTAGCGAGATTCAGGGATTACAATCGACCTTTGGATCATCAAACTATCCATTTTCTCTTTCCTTTCAGAGAACGTGCGAGATCTCTCCTACTAATCTAAGTGATCTTTACCTCCGACCATTTCTGTTATAGTGTGGAACCGTACGAAGCAGGAACAGGAAGAGGAGCGACACTCGCACGTTATAAGCAACGTCCATTCATATACGCAGTAAGACGCACATAAGTGCATCTTTCGCGGGTGCTGTACGTGTAAGGAAACATTTCCTTGACTCTCGTACGCTGAACACTCGTTGACACGGCAGTAAGGACGGTCTCACGTGGAAAGGAGAGGTATTCAGTTGATTCCATTCCCTTTCCAAGCTGGCAGCACCGAAGCCCGAAAACCGTAATTAGCACAAAAATAGTCCCATCGTGCACAATACAAAAATCCAACGCCATCCAACGTAAAAAAGTAAAGAAAATTTCAAACTAGCCTTCGAAAAAGAGAAAGAAAACAAAACAGCTTCTATATACCAAAGAGCATGGAGCTTAAATTGGTATCAAAGTATATAGAAAACTGACATCGGACCGAATTCCTTCGCAGAAAAAAATTCTAAAAGATTTCTATAGGATAGGAATTCTATAGGAAATATGATTCTAAAAGCACCCTAGGCACTTGTTAATGCCCCCGCTATATTTTATGATCAAGTTTGACAAGAAACCCTTGCAATTGTAAAGACACTATATGCGATTCGTCAATAAACTCTCGATTCAGGGAAGTAGCGGTAATAAATATTTTTGTGTTCCCCTGCATCAAGCCGGAATATACATGTTTTACTCGGTAAGTCAGCTACACCCACATTATACATTATGCCCCAAGCGAATACCACTGAGTCAAGATCAAATTTAGACAAACTGCATGGGGGAGCCGGTCCCACTTTCTAGGACCCGCAGGAAAATGGGACCGGCACCGGCTGTTTTCCCACCACCATCATCGTCGTCGTCTGCCTCATCATATTCAAGACGCCAGTACCCAAAAGCAATGGGGTAGCGCTCTGTTGGAAAAGTGAAAAACCTTCCCACATATTAGTCACAATCGAATTGCCTAAACTGAACTAGTGAAGCGATTTGTATAATCATACTGCTTGGACTATTTCACAAAGTTTGATTTGTTCGCCAGTTACACATACGAGTTTGCATACGAGCTCTGGCCCTGGATTGCGGGAGGCATTGGCAAGTGTGGCGGTTTTCGCCCAGTGGCCAGGCTTTCATAAGGGTGTGGCTGGGTTACGCCGATTTTCAGTTAATGGTTTGCTTGAAGTATTAACGAAATGAAACATGGTTGGATGGATACAGAAAGAGATTTTGAGTTAATTTATGTGAATCGTGCTACTCGGGGCACATGTCCTGGGCAGTACAGAGTATTCATTCTCGTAACTTCAGCTTTGTCACCGCCTTTTATCCACCGGGAGTGTTTGACAAGTGCCCTATCAGTCTCTGTCTGTTGTGTACATACCACTGACAAAGTGTTTTATAAACCTTAGAAGGCCTTGTGCTGCCAACTCAAACTGTTGGGCCCAGTAACGTCTGCAGGACACCAGTACGTGTTTAGTGTCCTCTACAGCACACGAGGAACAGCTGGGGGTCGCTGCTTCCCCTGTCTTCTGGAGAAAACGGCCACTCGTCGACCTGCGTCCCAGTATTATATATACACACATATGAGAATGCATCTAACCTACGATGAAGAATCCCGAGGCAAGAAATACGGAAAAGGATATGATTATCATCAAAATTCCACTCGCAATGAAGAACCTTACATCCTCCCTACCCACTTTATTTCTTCTATCTTGACCGCCAACAGAGTTCCACGTCATCGGTGCGAAACATCAACGTTTGCTAGGTCGTTCTTTCCACGTACTGCACATACATAGTCTTCCTTGACTCGAGGCCATTCACGTGCACGACGCCCTAGCTCACACTATCATGGCTAATAAATCAGACACTGGAAGAGTTAGGGAGCAAACCGTTTCCGTATTTCTTGTCTCATGTTTCTACGTCGTGCAATAAATCGGGATCGTTACTTCGTATTCGTTTTGATGGTGTCTGTGGTATTGATCCCAGCATCTGTATTGTTTCCTCGTCCTTCGCTCTTACTAATCCATTTTTTATGCCGTTTCTGCTTTGCTTTTGTTCGTTGCACTCTTGCTCATCGAGCCTTTGTGGAGCCAAAGTAGGACGTCCGCATTCTTCCTTCCATATGGCCCAAGCCCACCTATCCCCAGCGTTAAACGCCGGCGGCAGCCATCTTGTACCCTACGGTGCGCTATTAACCCAACCGACCCAGCCAATCCAGTCTATAACTCATCCTCGTCCTTCCGATCCGGTACAAACAATCGACATCGTAAGTGGCTAGAATCAACGTATCGTATGAATCCGGGGAGGCAAAATTAAACCAAGCACTGCTGCAATGTTCAAGTGCTCCGAAGGCGCCATGTTAATTTTTTACACTGGATGGAGAGGACGGGGATGAGTCAGATTGGATTGGTCCCATCGGTTGGATTGTAAGGGTACAAGATGGCAGCCCCTGGCATTTGACGCTGGGAATAGGCAGAAATACACGGGAAAATGGCGGACCTTGGGCCACTTGCTTCTTCCCCTGCATGCTCCACAGGCGCCGCCAGGGTGTCGTTCAGCTTGCTCTGTACACGCGAAGCCACGTTAGCATTAATGCTCCCGCAAGCGGTATGAAGGTAGCTAAACTTGGTGGTACTTCTGCGCCCCTGAAGAGGATATTGCTCCTCGGAAAAGTTACGGCGTATGCCGAGAACTTACCATTACCGAGTCAAAGGGTGCAACATAAACACTACTTTGGACTGACATATCTAGTGGACTAATATTCCTCGCATCTATAACAGGCTCCTACCGCCCTCTGTTTCACGTTACTTGTCAACAAGGCCAGTACTCTCAGTCAAGCATAGGATCTCTGTCGATTCGGTTCACTTGTACTGATGTCTGTACAGTCTGCTGGATGCATGTTCTCCGTCGTGGACCTCGTGTGTGCGTTTCATCAAATCCCGATGAAGGCAGACGACGTCGAAAAGATTGCTTTTATGTTTTGGCACGCCCTGATGTCATTACGAGCATCCCAGGATGTCTTTTGGGACAAAAAGTGTGCTGCTCACAAGGCAACGGTTCAGATATGAACGATGCTAAGTTTATATACGTTCTGCGTTTGTTGGTTTTCTATAGTTACATTTCGTGCCTGGGTCGAGTCGAGGTGTTTCTCCACACCGAACACCACGTCGGCAACGTGGGAAACATTTTTTGTTTGTTCATCCGCACCCCAACGTCGTAATCTCAAAATTTGTCTTGCCAAGGGAGGCCTGCTTTGTGACTACGCAGGATACAGCGATCGCGATTGTATTGTATATCAATTAGCCAGCACAGACTCTCACGTATAGACTGCGCGGAGAACACATTTCTGTACCCGCCCATGAATAAAGGCGAAGCAGCTAGGAACCTCCTACAAAACGTTGCTGTGTGCACGCGTGGCCAAGCATTCCGTAGATTGCCCAACAACAAAGGATGCTCTTTAACCTGCACCCTTCGCGATGCTCTCACGCATGCGTAGATATAAATGTATAGATGGGAGAGAGAGCGTGTGTTCGCGAACGGCACGAAGTACGCACGGGAATCCCGCTTTGTTTGGAGAAGGCCCATTTGAAGTTGTTATCGCTTCTCTGACAAAGTGCTCGTTATTCTCAGATGTTCCACTTGGTAAAAATAAATCGCACAGCGCATCACAACAACTGTGCCTGCCCTTTGCCGGCCTTGGTCGGAGGGAAACCTATCTATACGCTAAGGAGACCTCTAGAAAATATCCGTACATTCGCGTGCGCGAAGAGAGTAGGTGACGCGCCCGTTCAGGACCGAAGGTAAAATGGCGTCAGGCACGCGTCCTTTCTTACCCACCTTGTATCGCTTGTTTGTTTAGAGCACACCACTAACGTCAGTTCTTCAATCGCATGAGAAAAGCAAACAGGCAGCTGAACCAGGCAGGCGAAAATATTGTTCCATTTTAGGAAACTTCTTCGTAACTGTTGATTTTTTTAAAGGTAGGCGAGTAGCTAAAAAACGAAAACCCTCTAGGCATTTGTTTTCACTGTGGGAATCGAACCACATATGTAGGAAAAAAAAAAAAAAAAAGGAGACAAATGTTAACAAGAGGACATGCAAACCCCGGCCCTTTAATAAAATTGTATAGCCGGTGTGAGGCAAGCGGAAAGCACATTTAATCCTGGTTGGTCCATTATTCCCTGGCGCTGAGTTTTTATGAACACTTCCCGCACATGGGACAATAGTCAAAAGGTCATTCACTTCCTTCCGTGTAGCGCTTCCCCTCTGTTAACAATACAAACAATTCCGTTTTCTAGTGGTGTCAAACAAGGTGGAAATAAAGATGGCGATCGCCAGAGACAAAGGACGGTCTGTGATGCTTGCCCAAGTATGTGGGATCCCTGCAAAACCGATTCCGGAAGTTTATGCGACTCTACATGACATCATAGCGAAAGTACTTAACAGTCGTCCCCGTCACTTCTTTGTCCTTCACATCCATCTCGGCGCTACTTCAGTTACCGTGAGTTCGCCCTAACCACCCGAAATATCCGCGTTAGTACAATACATCACGTGCGATAAACTTCTGTTTGACAACGTCTGGGCACGCAGTAAACAGATCAAAGGGTTACGGTCCACAAAGGAGCACCTGTCATAATTTATCAATTGTGAGTTTTAGAGCAACGATTGGGGACGTAGAGAGTCTTTTCATTTTTGCGCTTGGCGAGAGTTCGCTAAATCCCAAATACAGCGTACGTCCGTCGTCGACGATTTGTGAAGGTGCTGGGGTGTCGCTACTAAACGCAGCAGCAGCATTGCGTATACAACGCCGATTGCGGGCGAGTAGGTAAATGGGTTACCTCGTCTGCAAACATGTTAAAAGGAACTGTCGTAAAAGACGCCTTCGTTTACGGCAGGAATTATTTTTATTGCCAACAACACAGTGTGTTTATGAAGGCGATGGCGACAGAGTCGGTTTCGGTGTTTGTTTGTTTTTTTTCTTTTTTATACATTACATGTATAATGTCAGTTGCTTGTCATAACGGCGTACCGGTTGAGGGACGCAATCTGCATGCCAGGATCCCCAATAGTAAAAGGTGTGCATGTGCGCCTCATAAAGTACGTTATGGTGCTTGCATTTGCGTGCATTATTCGTGCTACATTTTGTTACGTTATCTGAACTTCCCGCTAGGTTTGCCCTTGTGACCCTGCTCTTGTGTATGCTGTTCTAAAGCTCCCATTACGTCATGCGTCGCTAGATGCAAGTGAAGCTCGAAAACCTGCGCCACAGCCAATTACCACTTAACGATAGTTTGGCGCATATAGTTTCAGCTGTACCCCTACAGGTCCGATCACCCCCATCATCTCCATCATGAATTAATTGTTACGGAGTCGCAGGTAAGAATTTGTTAGACAATCCCAAAATATTCTACATATTTACACTTGGCTACACTGACTTACAACAACTTCAGGAATCCCTCATTGTTCCCAAACGCGTTCTTGCGGGTAGGCTGGACATGTACTGATGAATACTTACATTCATTGAAAAGGTACCACGAGACTCGGGACTAATTTCGCCTAAAAAGAGTTCATATCAACCATTAATATATACCAGTCATAGAGGTGATGGGCAGCTAAACGATCACTGAAGCATCCCTCGCTTTCAAAGATAACCATTGATACCAGTGAAGCTCGTTGTATACAGCAATGTATTATCAGGCGATGACCGAGTTACTACGTTCTAACATGAAAGCAACAATGGATGGTCATTATTCTATTCAAGCCTCCGTGTCTGGACTAGGAAGTACCGCTCTCGAGGATAAGGCGGCTGCTGTGACAATCTTCCTTCAGGGAGGATGAACTGTAGCAATTGGAGTGCGTAGTGCAGTTGTCGTGCAAAACGAAAAAGAAAAGGGGAGACTGGTTCACATCTTATAAGAGCGGTTTCTTCAATACACTTACTATCTGTGCGCAATTGGAGGATTCTCTTCCTTTCTCCAAAACTTCAGTTACTCGCGGTTGACTGCAAAAGTAGAATAGGTGTACACACATTTACTACGCGCTAATTTAGCCGCTGTAAAAAGTGAACACTGCGTGCCACCACTGGAGAGGAGGACATGAATAAAAATGTGCTGGAAGGGTTGGACGCGGCACTTCCAAGAGGTATATAGACACAAACGCGATGGAGGGGAATCTCTGGTCTGTATCGTTAATATTCCCCCATGCTACGAAAAAACAAATGTCCACGCTGCATGGATGAACTGTAATGGAAGAAACCGGACGCCGAGCGGAAGAAGAGCAAAGCGCACGGCAGCAACGAGCGCGGCAAGCAGTTGGCCAGCATCAAGCAACGGGGACAGAGCGACGGCATCGGCTGAGGCGTTTTCGCAACCAAAAGGGGGCTGCAAACGGAGTCACTAGACTGATTCTATGAAACGTCACATAAAAAAAGGCTCTAATGGTATGGTAAAGCCGCTGGTATTTACCTTACCAACCCGATAACTCCAAGCCTCTCAGTTATGCTGTGTTCAGCGGTTATAGTCGTTTTTCCTTAAAATCAGAAAATTCGGCGCAACTTCGATACGCATATGTGAGCCTCCTGCTGTACGAGAGTGTCTGTCTCGCAGTGTTACGTTGCATAAAAAAGAGAGAAAAAAAATGGCTGCGACTCCCAACATCTCTTGATGCACGGTAAACATTTCAAAAATAAACAGAGCAGTCAATTCCTTTAGAATCAGTGGATAATTGTTGTCCACACAAAAGCTTTCACTATACCTGTACGTGATGCTGGGCAATAAACACCTGGACTCCAAATTTGTAGCTAATTCATTTCGCTTTATATTGCTGTATATACGGAAGCATGTACCCTGAAGTTGCTCTCTGTTGCGGTTCGGA
>JARGYV010100164.1:0-42821 GCA_029532675.1 Ornithodoros moubata
TTTTTTTTTTTTTTTTTTACTGACTAATTCGAACTAAATTCGTGGTCTAAATTATTCGCAGTCCTACCCTGTGGCGTCGCTCATAACAGTTGTCTCGCGACATAAACCCAGCTTACTTATTATTATTAACAAATATAAGCTGTACGCGAAGTCCGCTCTAATCTGTAGTAATAATAAGACGTGGAATGCTATATCCTAGGCACTCGGTTCGTAAGAAACCAGATTGCTTCGAGCGCCACCCGTTGAAAAGTAACAAATGACCGAAGAAAGACCTTCCAAGCGAAACCACTTTCCTTTCTTTTTCTTTTGGCGAATAAGTCTCATCGGTTTCCTCAATATACATAGAAACATTCCTCAAGTCGTCAATTCTAGAAACAGAGGGACTGTTCCACCTGCAAGAGTGCAGAAGACACTTCCCCTTGTAATGGCCTGGTAGTCCTGACCCAGTAGGCTACTCTAGGGCTACCAGGGAAAAGCGCGGAACAAAACTAAACGGGACGCAGATTATGGAGGGAGAAACGAACCTTAAAAAATAAATAAATATAAAAGCTACAGTGGAGGTTTGAAGATAAAAGTTGTTTCTGAGCGTGACTGTGATACACAACAAGCCGGCGGTCCCTTATCGGACGCCTCGCATCTCATGCTGTAAAACTAGATAAGACCTGACGCATGTTACGTACAAGAACAGCCGAAGAGTCGGAAGATGAGATTGAAGTCGTTCCTTGCCACTCTTTTTTGCTGCTTTCTTTCTGCTTTGGGTCAAGCACCCGAGGCCGCTGAAGATGAGGGCATTTACCGGGACTCCATGCTGCAGCCCTTGTCAGGTACTGTCACTTGTGAAGGTTAGGAATGGGAACACGTCGGAAAGCTATCGAACTCATTTTCAACGCCTGTATGCGACCCTTTTCGTACTACTAAACCTCGATTGTGACAACAGAGCGAATCGTAGCCGTAGAAATGTCACGACATCTGCAGTGACTGCGAACGCCATTTGTAAGTACCTAATAATAAGCAGTGTGTAACCTTTCTAACACTTCTAACTCCAGATAAAAATTGAAGCGTCCATCACTTTTCTTAATAATGTTGTTTTGAATAACCTAGATTTTACAGTCTCCATGAGATCCGTTATCCCCGTTCAGTATATTACTTCAATCTAAATTGCGATTTCGCTAGTGTTTGTACTGAAAAGTAGATATGACAATAGAACATGAAAAATGAAAAAAATTGTGTTAGTACCACCTGACCCCACCATCATGTGTAGGTTCACTGTTTTTTTCGCTGCGATGCAGCTTGTGAGTGTAGTGGAGAGGTTTCGAAGACGGGTTGTCTTCCCAGTCTCGCTGAGCGCAACTTCTTCCGGCACCAAAGCACGAGATGGCTGCGAAAGCGATGGGGACTGTGTTGTGGAGCATTCTTTGTGCGTCAAGGCAACGTGCGTCTGCAGGCCTAGCTACGTCCTTACAGGGGCAACATGCATTCACGTTGGTATGTACTTGTCCACTTATTAGCCCGTGACGTCAGCTTTCATTAGCCCTCCACTAGGTCGACTTTGTTTCTCCTTAATAGCCTCAACGTACGTGCAAAGGACAGTCCGAGCTTATCTCATTGCTGCCGGCTGCCTCTTATCTCTGCTTATCTTCGCCTCTTCATTGGGTGTCTTATACTGGAAGAGGTAAGTTCTCCTAAAGGGATGAGGTCCGTCCGGGAAGCTCACTTGGGTCGCATTGATCTGGTATACGCGAGAATGCTCCAGGAGGCCACATTCCATATGCTTGATGTCGACATCTCGACTTTTAATACAAGCTGTATGCTTATTTCGAAACGAATTTCAGTACTGTTCTTTTCTTCTTTTGCTGCTTCCGTATATTCAAATATTATCAACAAAATGATCAGGGTCTCAAATCACACCAGACTGCCCCAAATAATACTGATTATTTATTTCATTTAGAAGGTGAAGACTGTGGTAGGCATAAATATCTTTGCTCGACTTCTCAATGGCGTCACAGTTCGTGAAGGTGGCTTCCCTGTATACACTTGTTTCTTGTAAAGTGGGCTTCTTCTGTATACACTAGTTTTTTGTAAAGTAGGCTTTTTCTGTGTAAACGGAATTTTCAGTGTTGTTTTTCTTTATTTACATGCGTCAAGTTTGGCACGATAGCTGCAATATTTTCTTTTGACGGGCGCTTTACTGTGGCGTGTTGATGAATGCGAATGAGAAGGAATTTATGATTGCCCATGATCGAAAGCAACGGATATGCTAATTAGGCAAACTCCTTTCGTTGCGTTTCAATGTTCAAGTCAAACTCATTTAATTTTCATCCGCATCAAACGCGTGTGCAAATTCCGCATAAAATTCCGCATCAGACTCCTACAAAGCGCCCGTCAAAAGAAAATATTGCAGCCATCGTGCCAAACTTGATGCATGTGAATAGTGAAGTCTAGCAACACTGAACATTTCGATTACACAAAAAAAACCCACTTTACAAAAATAAATAAATAAATAAATGTATACAGCAGAAGCCCAACCTACAAGAAACTAATATATACAGGAGAAGCCACCTTTCACGAACTGTGATGCCACTTAGATCAGTAAGAATATGTCCCTGAAAACAGTACTGATGTATGTGGTTCAAACTTTCAAGTGTAAACACGTCAGTTACGGGGCTTCTCTGGAAGCTACAAACACGTTTTAAATGTTCCCAAATTGTACGGATGGTATTTTTAGTGGCACACTGACGTCAGCAGGGGCTACCTTATAAATTGTCTTCACGCCACATTATGCTGTCCAGCTCTACACCGTACCTGCATATAGCGGTAACAAGGAATATACATATGCGCATTCTTAATACTGTGACGTAGTCTGGCAGTAGTTGACGGCAACGGTTCCATGGCCTGACAACTGGTCTATCCAGAAAAATGGACCGCAGACGCGACATGGAAGAACTGTGCGTCGTCAACGCGGGCCATCGTGTGGTCGGTGATCCTGCTTGGGTGCTCAGTGCTTCTAACGACCGTGGAATCTGGTTTGTCGATACCTCGGGAGGGGTTCCGTCAACTTCTGCCGTTGAGACGGCCATAGAAAAGCCACCATCGTACGAGGACGCCGTCAAACACGATAACAAGGTAGGCCGGCTTGGAAGCCTTTGTATGTAGCACGTACACAGTGTTCGAATGAAAAAACGATCGGCAGGTTTTCCTTTTCTTTCCCCCTTCCATCTGCTTCATGACAGGCAGCACGTATCAGCTAATGTAAGCAAACGAATTTAACTACACGCCTTCTGTGGGTATTTATCCGTCTCCAGAAAGCTTCGCCGTGACTTATGAGCTTTGGACTTATGAGCTCGGGTTTGGAACACGTCAGACTTTTTTATTCACTTATTTTCAATTTAGTGTACGCGCAGGGCACCAACTGTGGCGAGAAAGTTAAGTAGATAGAGAGAGGACAGTGTGGTGAAACGGGTGGGAAAAGTATGTGGGGAGCGGAAGATGGTGTATGTTTTGGAACGACTTCAAGAGATATTTGAAAAGTGTGGGGGAAAAGGCCAGGCGGTCGGAACAAGAGGGCGACTTTAGCCCACTTGGCCACGCAACTGTCTAGTGCTCGCTACAACGTTTCCTTTCGCACTATTATTTTTACCCTCTTCGCTGACAGGTTTCATGCCGAGAAGCTTCATCTCTATAAGCGTCTTTCCTCTTTTAGGTCAGGGCGAAACAGCCGACAGCAGCCAGCGGGAACAGGTCGCCCCATCTGAGCAGAGATAGGAAAAGAATGACTCTCTAAAACTCCCTGGAAACCCGAGTCGTACTTTCAGGACGAAGTGCTGCTCAGAGCTCTCAGCCCTCTTCTGTGATAAATGCCTGCCTTCATTTTTACGTTTGCACGTGCCATTGTTTAGCCATTCGCGTATCCGCCATTCATTAACGCTTCACCTATTCAAATGGAACGCGAATTCAGTGCATCGTCGTCTATTGGCGCGGTGCTGGTACCTGTGGTAGCATCTATGGCACCAACGACAATAGACATGGAAGCGCCCACGTGTCGTGGTAAGGGGCAGGATTTCATTTCTCTACTGGAGCTTTACCGAAAATCCCTCCACTGGGATTACCCAGAAACGGCGGCTGCTAGTCGCATGGGACTCTGGTCGAGAGAGGCTTATTAATCAGATGAGCACTACCTTTGACGTGGAACGGCAAGGAACAAGTGCCCCATGCATGCCTATAGAAAAGTTTCGCTAGCGGCAACAGTTTTACAGCTTACAGTCTTGTCCCTCAATGTCCCTCTTTATTTAGCTGCACATATGTACAGAATCCTCGAAGCAGCGATCACGCGTGTCCTGATTGCACTAATGTACAGAGAATGCTGAATAACAGGAGGAACAGTTGAGTGAGCGCCACTGAAGCGGACGACTTCGCCGTCGTCGACATAGGCTCAGCCGATGTTGACGAGCTGTCATGGTCCTTTATCGGTGCTGGAGTCTGATGACCCGTCGATGCTCCACCCGTAGCGTTGGTAGTGGTTTCTCCGTCGTATGCCACAAAATCTCGCACAGACAATTTGAGATGGCCTAGAGGAAGACACGTGCCTCCCTTTTCCATGCTATCATTGCCACAGGCGCATATGCCATTGACGCAAGTGGCTCCAGCCGGGTGGCAGTCGGCCGTTGTCTTGCAGGCGGAACCAAGCAGAGAGGAAGAAGGTACCAATTTGTCGCAAGATTTGCCGTCCATGGACCTGACGTAGCCGAAGTTACAGTCGCAGACCATGCGATCTGTGCAAACAGTGTTCGGCTGAGCAAACGAACACTGCTCGTGGTAATTACAAGGCCATCCCAAATTGGCAGCAGCGCGGCATGTCAAGTGCTTGGATTTCAGCGCCACAGGTTGAGAAGGATTGCAGACGCAGCGACCTTCCGAGCATGTTCCACCCCTAGCAACACACTGCGCATTGGACGTGCAGCTGTCTTCGATGTTGGACCCCAAAGCTAACGTGGCTTTCGTGACCTGAGAATCAACCAGGGCGGTGCATTCAAAGACAAACTTTCCGTTTTCAGATGGCAACCTCTCCAGCTGGTCAATGATTATCTTGGACACCTTGACCGGGATCTCATTTTTGACAACAACCGTAGTGGAACGGTCAATGAAGTCTTCCAGTGCATGTCCGTTCACAGTCCAGCTTATAGTGGCATATTCTCGGAATCCAACCGTACATAGGAGTTCGATGGGACCAGCCTCTGCCGTGGGCTCTTCGGCTGCGATGTAAGCGCGAGCGTATTCCACCTTGAGGTCAGCGACAGAATCAACTTGGCGCGTCGGCTCTTTAGCATTCGCAGCGGACAAGTGACTTGCTTGTTGGGATCTTACAAACTCCGGTCTTCTGCGAGAGTCTAAGGCAGCCAAGTTGACCGATTCCTGCATCATCCTGTCGCTGCTTCGCAAACGATGTTCCTTTAAGCCTTTCCTGTGCCTTGTCCTCAACTTTCGGCGGTGCATCTTGCTGCTGATATCCGGTCCAGCAACCATCTGCTGTTCAGCCCCCTCTCCACCAGTCTCCAGGGCTCTCGCAGGATTACTGTCGACAGGATCATTGCCACTACCAGGAGCAGAACTTCCGGCGAGCGCTGACCGGTCGAAGAAACTATTATGGGACACAGGAGGGTTGGGGACTTTCCGTGACTCTTCGCCGGGGACGAATGCGGAACCGCTTTGAGCCGCAGGGACTCCTCCTCTCAGACTTTCAAGTGCAGGACTGTTTGTTGACTGTAGGCCCAGTTGGCCTAACACATGGACCTGTCGCTGATTTGGGAGGGGTCGGTAGCTGTTGACGTTGTTGTAAAGGGCGTCCTTGGGAGCAAAGTGACTGCCAGGGAATTCCAGTCCTTTACCGGTGACCTGGACAAGGAACCCGGCTAGAAGGGCGAAGCAACCATGCGTAGCCATCGAGGCAGTGGGACTGTGGACAGAACGAACGCCAGGCCTCGCGCTGGAAAGGCACGCTGATCCGCTTCGTTTTCTACGAATTTCCACTTGACTGCGACTGCATGCCACGCTAGAGTGACGTCATTGCTTCTTTTTTAGCACCCAAAGGTGGCGCTCACAGGTGACGAGTGGTAACAGTGCCTGGACTACTTCAGCTTGTGCTTTGGACCCAAACGGTTATAGATTTGACACTTTAAACGAGAAAATCATGAAATGGCCTCAAATACCAAAATACTGGATACCACAGGACGCGGCTGCAGTGAACGTAACATAAGTAACGTAACGTAAGCCCATGAGCTGATTCTTCTCCTAAGGCTATTCGCCTCGAGCACGACATCCCGCCCATCATTCCTCACTGTGACCTCCAGTCTCATGATACTTCAGTGAGGAAAGTGAAACATCCAAAAAAAGTTGCTACCTTGACATCAGAACAACCATAGTAACACGTGGGGGTAAAAGGTGGCGCATTTCATGCCAGTAACAAGAACGGCCAATATATTGTGACGATGGGGCTGTTACTATGACCCTGGAGAACCAGCTCCTCATGTCCAGACAGGGAGGTCGTTTGTCCGTATCCCACTGTCGGGTTTCCAGGGTTTTCCCCCATGCGATTAAAGGCGTACGTCGGCACATCTTTACTCAGTTAAGTCGGCTCGGGACGCGTCTTTCCCCCTCGAAATATAACGGCACACACACGCCGGAAACACATAGCGTTCACACTATAGTACCTATTTCAGGTACTATAGAAAAAAGATTACGCCATCAGGCGGCTACGTGAATTCGCAGGCAGTGTCAAGTCGCGGAACCTGTGCGCCTCCTGTACTGGGTAGGCGCGACGAAGGGGCTGCTAATTGTACGTCGTCGTGTTTTGCAAGCGCTCATGCTTCCATTCATCGCACAGGAAGCAGTGCCGTCGACGCGTAGGAGTTTAGTTCCAGTAACTTGGGCAACAAATATAATCCCCACTGATCGCCTCGGAACAGGCTTTAACAGCACGTGCGTGAACACAATGGCCCACGCCTGTGTGGGCGGCACACCAGCAGTAGTTCACTGGAAAGCTTCTTAATCCCAGTAAGTTTTCTTTCGTCTTCATTCACATATCAAAATATAAAGCATACAAAAAGAATGCTGGCATGCCAGCCGGATCATAGCTAAGAAGCTACTGCAATCCGGAAAAAGAAAACATTGTTTAACAATAGCATGGCTAACATCGTACATGTTTCTAACATACAAAACTAAAACCTGAAATACGTACTCATAAGGCGCGGACCGAATAATAGAACATGTATACTTTCTAATCTTGAAATTACGGGATAATGGGAGATCTGATGGTAGAGTGTTCCACATACTCGAGCCAAAATATTGCAGCAGGCGTTTGCCATGTACGTATAATGACATGACGAGGTAAAACAGTACAACTGATGCGTGTCACTGAGAAGAAATCAACATCTGGAGGGATGGCCATGTTTTCCTTTCATTTTGTGAATCATCAATAGGCAGCTTTCCAAAACAACAAATCAGATGGAAGTACGTTTAATGTCTTGTACAGGGGTAGTCTGGGATATCTAGGGTGTGAAGAACATAACATTCCAATTAGTCTATTTTGAAGATTAGATATTGCTTGCAAATCCGTTTTATATGACCGCTCCCAACGTTTCTACGCAATCGAGTCTGAGCTAAGGAAAAATACAAACTCCGTAACACACTTTTTGAAAAGGTATGCCTGACTTGGTATGTATGATTCCATAGGCGCTCGCCAGTTTGGGACAGACATTATAAAACGGATGGAGAGAACGGTGATGAGATCGGTTGGATTGGTAGCGCACTAGGGTAAGAGATGGCAGCCCCTGGCATTTGACGCTGAGAATAGAAATACACGGGAAAATGGCGGACCTTGGACTACCTGCCAGACACCGTTGCAAGTGGTAGTAAGTGCGGGGTGACAGCACTACATCTAGAAGCAAAAAATTTTATTGCTCAAAACTCATACAACTTCACTGGATAAGTATAAACATAATCCCAGCGAGCACTGCAAACAATTTGGTCGATACGCTTCCAGCTCCTCCAGCCAAATGCAACGGAGGAGACGTGGTCTCTGCTACCAACGCTGGGTTAGGCATTGAGCCGTTAACAGTTAATGCGCCATGAAACACTCCCAAGTCTCTGGCTTCAAGCTTGAGGTTTCCCAACGGCAGGCACATCCCACCCTTTTCCATCGTGTCATTCGCGCATGCGCATAGAGAGTTGACACAGACAGCCCCTACTGCATGGCAGTCTGCGTCTTGCTTGCAAGTGGTCCCAAGCAGGTTCTGTGCGGCAGTCAGCTTGTCGCAGGTTTTGCCGTCAAGTGATCGTACAAAGCCCAGGGTGCAGTCGCAAGTGAGCCGATCCGTACAGACGGAGTTGGGCTGTGCATAGACGCACTGTTCGTTGTAATGGCAAGGCCAGCCTAAATTGGCAGCAGCACGGCACGTCAGGTGTTTCGACTTGAGGGCAACAGGCTGAGAAGGCTTGCAGACACAGCGACCCTCTGAGCAGAGTGCGCCTCTTCCTTCACACTGAGCATTCGATGTGCAAGTATCTTCTATGATGGAGCCCAGAGCAATCGTCGCCTTGGTCACCTGAGAGTCCACGAGTGCGGTACATTCGAAGATGAACTTTCCATTCTCGGAAGGTAGTCGTTCCAGTTGGTCGATGACAATCTTTGACACCTTGACCGGAATGTCGTTCTTGACAGTGGTCGTTGTAGAGCGATCAATGTAGTTTTCCAGCGGGTGCCCGTTAACAGTCCAGCTAATCGTGGCATATTCTCGGAAACCAACTGTACAGAGGAGTTCCATGGGACCTGCATCCGCTTCGGGTTCTTCCGCTGCAATATAGGCTCGGGCGTACTCTACCTTAAGGCCGGCCAAAGCTTCCAGGCGACTGCCGTCGATATGTCCGGGTTCCAAGTGAGAGACATCCAAGTGACCAGGTTTAATCCCTGCCGCTTGCTGTCCAACAGCTCCCTGTGGTCCTACTGCTTGCAATGCTCCTTGGGAACCGGCTATCTCAGACCTTTGCGTTTCAGGGCGACGCCTAGCATCCGTGAAATCTCCGTCTTCCAGCAACTTTTCCATCTTGCGAGACTTGTGGTCTTTCAATCCCTTGTGATGCCTCATCCTCAGCTTCCTGCGATGTAATTTGCCATTGAGCTCCGGTTCCATATCCAACTGGTGTTTCGGACCTTCGTCGGCGACGGGATGTCCGGAAGCAGCGTGCTGCACATCGAGAATGTTACCGAATGACGGGTTTCGTTCAAAAAAGTCACTGTGCTGTCCAGCGGACAGTTTAACAGTATCTCCATGACTGAGCGCGGAAACGTTCGAGGTCTGTGCAGCGATAACTCCATTAGCGGCCTGCAGGCGGTTTTCTGGTCCAGCGGCGGTACCATTCGATTGCGTGGCAAGGCCGATCAGCTGACGAGATGGTGCAACGGGCCGTCTGTAGGCCGAGTAGGCTTCGGGACGCTGTTGAGACTCGTACCCAAGACGGTTGCCTTTCAGCCGGTCATCGGCCCCTGGAAAGTCAAAGCCCTTCCCTGCGGCCAAGGCCAGGAAGGCGGCGAGGATGACAGCGCAACGACGCATGGCCATCGACTGTGAATGACTGAGCGCTGCGAACGGTGGGCGCGGGGGCTTGTTCTACTACTTCGTTCTCGCGGCACGCGCACAGCCGTGGGCCAATGAGAGGAGAGCATTGCTGTAAGCCACTTGCCTTGTCTGATTCGTTTTCGGTACTACTATCCACTCTGGCGCCCTATTCCAGCGGGCTATTCCACATATTTGTACCAGCGACTACTAATCACATAACAGAAATTTCAATCACTTGGGTTTCTGGCCATATTTTAATTCCACAAAATGAAACTGATAACGGATTGGTTGAAATGTTTTCATCTTGCCCTGTATCCCATGTCCTCCAACCAATAATTAAAGCTGTTCGAGCGTTGCACCGCTCTTCGAAACCCTTGTCAGACAGCACTATCCGTAGGTGCTCTAATTTCGCTGTCGACATTATTATCATTTGAATCCTCACAGACGCATTCAGATGAAATCACGTCGTTCAGTGAGCAGATGAATCGATTCCATCTGTTAGGAAATGTGTAACCCTGCATTAGGTCCGGGTATCTCCCTTGTGGGTAACGACCCGTTGTGAAGAAGAATAAATTTCCTACGTGGATCTGAGTCAGAGAGCGTTAGGAGGAAGAAGATTTGCAAGTCAGACAGGTGAAGGCAGAAGAAGAAGAAAGAAGCCAGTCAAGACCAGGCCCAAAACCAGAGCTGGCGTCAAAATCTTTTCAACCCTTGCCCTTTCAACCAGAACCCTTGGCTATGTGCCATATCTGCCGGTTAACAACAACAACAACAACCAGAGCTGGCGTCAAAATCTTTTCAACACCCTTCGCCATCGAGGAATACCTATTACCCTGACAGCCATTCTTTTATTTGGTCGTTCCCACAACGGACAATACGATTCCCATCTCATCAGCTCCCTGCTATCATTTATGTTTTCATCTGGGCGGCTCTGAAAGTTAGCTAGCTGTGATGACATTCCAATCAAGACCTGGCCCATCGCCTATCTGGCTAATGGCTATGGAGGAGGAGGAAGAAGAAGGCCCATCGCCTATCTTCTTCTTCTTCCTCAACCTCTATGGCCATTAGCCAGACTCACAGTCACCAGCTCTCCACGGTCAGCCAGAAACGGTCACTGCTATCTTATGTCTTAATCTGGGCGACTCTGATACAGAGTATCTGTACTTCGCTGAGAAAGTTCCACCCCAGTTAAGGCCTGGCCAGTTATCGCCTATTTGGCTAATGGCCAGGGAGGATGAGGAAAAAGTAGGAGAAGAAGCCACTCCATTTGTACTAAATTTGTCATTTGTACTAAAGGTGTATTTCGTCACAGTTCCCTGCGGGGCCCAGAAAGCAACTTCTCCATTCTGTACCGTGCCACCGCTCGGGAATTAAGAGCACACCACCAGCAACGTCACTTGTATCAACACTACAGTTTTTGCTTCACTGTCGCCTATGCCACCACACAAGAAATCCTTATTTTTCAGGCCCTTTATGTAAGATAAGTGTTCCGTTGTCCTTGACACTGTTGTCATTCGGAGCATCACACACTGGCACATGAAACTGCATCATTGCGAACAGCTTTATATAATTTATAAAACAATCGAAACGTCTATGCTTCATGCACTATGAATACTAGAAGAATCCTTGCGCATCCGCCTTGTGAATCATCCGCCTCATCAACAAGGAGAAAAGGCAGTCAAAGTCTAAAGTTCATTATGATTCATCAATGTATCGAACCGTCTCTGGTTTGATGAGGCGACTGGGAGCATGAGAACAATAATAGGTTGTGTCCTATTTTCATGTGGACAGTGGACAGTGGCCAAGGGGAAGAAGAAGAAAATAATCGACAATGGCTACCGCGCCCAAAGATCCGAACACTCCAAAGGTCTCCAATGCCCCGAGTACTCTGGGCACTGCTAGCACTACGTCCCAGTACTATGACAGTAACGCGAGTGGAAAGCGCCTGTACATTGTTCCTCGAAGAAATGGCAGGAATCAGGGGACGTAAGTTTTGACTCTTACAGCGTCTTGCATATCTTGTGTTTGGCGCCAAGATTGTTTCATCAAGTTTTTGCGGAGAGTATTGTTGCATTGTGTTTCTTGACATTGGTCTCATTTGGCAGAAAAGAATAAAAACGAATTGCTTTTTGTACACAATGTATTGGACTCTAACATGTGGCCATCGGCCATTGTCGCCTTGGGGTCATCACCAGCACCGTTGTCATACTATTAGAGCCCAATGATGATGATTGTTTGAATTCTTTATTTATTTATCTTTGCGCGTCGGTAGCAAAGACTACAGTGCGCCAATCGAGGCATCACTTTGTGTCAGCATGGTATTACTTTAATCTCCACTGCACAGATACTATAAAATAATCTCCTGCGCAGATGCTGCATTGTCCTGGGTATATTCGCGTTCGCTTTCCTAGTCATTTTCCTGGTCAACTTGTCTGTGGCTTTGACTAGGGTAGAAGAAACCGTCTGCGCCCGAACCACAGTCGCCGCAGGTCGCCTCGAAGGCACACTCGTGGAAGCCTACAACGGTAGCATCCTGGCTTTTTATGGAGTTCCATACGCAGAGAACCCGAGCGGAGACAGACGCTTCCAGAGGTCCACCTGCGTTTCCGCTTGGGAAAGAGTCTTCGACGCCACGTACAAAAGGCCCCCTTGCAGGCAATCCCGCTACATTCTCGGACCTTCGTTCAGCATTGATACCTCAAACAGCAGCGAGGACTGTCTTCATCTGAATATCTGGATCCCTACGTCTTGCGTATCTGAAGGGCACCGTTACAACGTCGTCATCTACGTTCACGGCGGCGATTTTATCAACGGAGGAAACAGCTTTTACTTCTACGACGGTCGCTATCTGTCGAGCATTGGTAACGTCATCGTTGTTGTTCCCAACTACCGGCTTGGCGTCTTTGGATTTCTGAACAGCGAAACCGACGGCGCATATGGCAACATGGGCCTCCGCGACCTGACTCTAGCCCTCAGGTGGGTCGTTGACAATTGCCACTATTTTGGGGGTGATCCGAACAAAGTGACATTGATAGGTCACGGCTCCGGAGCTGTCGCTGTGGCAGCGCTGTGGAGCAGTCCCATCATGCCTCAGAATCAAATATGGAGAGTGATCTTGATGAGCGGATCAAATTATGCACCGCTCCCCGACAACTACGGGAACAAAGCTGTGCGAAACTTCAAAAAATTCTCCAAGGCAGCGGGCTGTAAGAGTGGTAATGTCCAGAAGAAACTGCGATGCCTTCGCTCGAAGAGCGGATCCGCCATCCTCGAAGCTCAAAGGAAGGCCAGTCTTTGGTTCACGCCCGCGTATTACGACGAAGTTCTCGCCGAGTATCCAACAGACTCCATGAGACGCTTTCAGGACTTCGATCAAAAGAATGTCCTCGTATCCGTGACGGAGAGTGAAGGCGACGCCTTCTTCCACAACAGCTTTGGCAAAATATTTCGCCAAAAAGGAGGAATAACGAACGCGACTATCGAAGCAGTGTTTTTGTATCGACTGGGGATGCCAGAAGAGTTCGTTGACTTGCTCGTCAGCCTCTCGTCGTATTCCCCGTATTCTCAAAGCTATCGAGGCTGGAGGGACCTGATCGGCGATGCACTCTTCTACTGTCCGGCTGTGCATTACGCGAAGGTGTTCCACGAACTGTCCCTTAAAAGTGACGCCTACCTCTTGTTGTTTGCAGTGAAGCCCTCATTTAGCTTCACGCCAGGAGAGTACGCCACGTATCATGACGACGTTCTCATGCTCTTTGGACTGCCTTTCATGCTTCCCCACGCTGCGACGGACGTGGAGAGGTCGACGTGCCTAAGGTACATCCAGGTCATGACGAACTTCGCCAAAGGAATGTAAGTTCTTTCTCTTCACGTCGTACCGGAAACTTGTATGCATGTAAACTGTTTGTAGCGAACAGGAGTGACGCATGTGGCCCCGTCTGCTACATGCAATGGTCACGCTTGTCTTAAATCTGCAGCTCATGGTTCTTTGTCGTCATTCCTAAAGGGATCGGACTCAATGGGGTTCAAAAGGGCAGTTTTCCACTTGTTGGTTTGTGTTGGCTGCCAGACTATTTTTCAGCATAGTTCAGACAAGAACTGCAAATTAAGGACAGGCGTGTTCAAGTTCACTACAGTACACCGAGTGGTACACACATGCGTCCCTTGGCTGCCATCACCCTAACTTGAAACGGCGTGTCTGTCGCAGGCCTATGGATGCTGACTGGCCAGCATATGAGTCTGAAGCAAGTGGCCATATGAAGTTTACTCACTCTGGACTCTACTGGGCTCCACAAAGGTCGTGTGAGGCACTGTCCTTGTACTTCGCGAAACTATGACCACATCAAGGTTCACCTCTAATAAATATTTGTCCACAACAAATGTTTCAGCTGAAGCATGTATGTTCTGATTCTCGCTCCTTGTCTGTGAATGAGAATTTTTATGCTCGCAACAAACTTTTACCGCACTGGAATGAGTGGAAAGCCTGAAGCTTACAAATATGCCTCTTTGCTATGCTGCCTATATCTAATCAGTAGACTGTGTTTATAAAGTAAGAGTGCGTACTGGTTGGAAAATCTCTTGACCTGGAAGGTTGATATGAACACCCAGTGCAGCCTGAACTGCTTTTTTTATTATTGTTAAGTGTTAGCGCCGCAAGGCAAATATGATCATAGGCAGCATATAGATGTGGACAAAGGTTAGTACGTCCTAGGCCGACTTCAAGGAGAACCATGACTGCATACGTCTGGGAAGTCTGAGGAAAACCGAACTGAACTTTGTGGGACGAATCGATGCGGGGTCGGGACAGCGGTATACGTCATACGGCACCTAGAAGATATCCTTACGCAACAATAATTGCACCAATTTTTAAGCATACATCCCGTCAATTACCGGTAAACACGGATATACAGAAACCGCTGGTCAAGAGACGGATCCCCGCAATGAGGATGGAACATACTATGAAGAGGTCATGCTCCATATATGTTTTCCTGCTAGGACTTTTATTTATTTTTTTCTCCGAAAGCTGGCACTCCACAATTCTCAGGCTGCAAGGAAACTTTTGCAAGCACGTCTCCTCCCAATCTGATTATTGTGCAAGGGGGGACCGTGAGGCTGGTGAACGTCGCGCGTTTTCGCCACTAAATACCAATTACGTGACAGTGGCGTCCTATTTGTAGCTCCGCAACCAATTAAGGGCAGATATTACTCTAAAACTAACGCTAGAGGCAAACTCCACGTATGATGCTCCACCGTTCGAAAAGTTTTCCTTCCCTGGAAGCAGTTCTCGGCTATATGGAGGTAAGGCATAGAAAACTCGAGGGACGTCTATACAGGAAGGGACGTCGTTTCGCGAAAGCGACTGGGGTTTCGTCGTTAATTAAAGAGCCACGTCTGGTTCGCATACCTTTCTACCCGGCGCCAATTGCCTTCTGGTCCGAGCTGCTTATTTTTTTTTTCTTTTGTGCTTGTGCGTGTATTTTTTCTTTTGTCGAAGCAGCCGAGTGGCAGCTGTTCCGGGCTTTTCTTCGAAATTTAGGATTCAGCGGAAGAGTTCAAATAAATTTTGGCTATCTTTTTAGGAGTCTAGCTGCTTCCTGCTGTCCTTCTCTGCTTAGAGGAAAAGATATATCCCCCTGTAATAAGAAGGTTCTTGTGGAAATCACTTCCCCTTTCGCTTCCGTTAAGTCTAACGTTTCCGTAATTAGGGCACTATTAAGCCCGAACAGAAGCGTTTTCGTGAACAACGTCATGCTTTGGCCTTCAGATTAAACCAGTGTCTTGACAAAAAGTAGAACGTTGCAAACGTTGGCACTATTACATTCGGGTTGTTCGGGTACGTGCCACTGACATTCCTGTTTTGGTTCGCGCCCCCAAACAAATATAATAACGAGGCACGAACGAGTTGTATACCTGAGAAAATTTCATAGGGAGTTGGTGTTAATCGTATTCACCGACTTCTACTCCACGTGACAGAGCTGTGCGATCCCGGACGTTGAATACCCCTTTGCAAGTGATCTTGTATTAATGTAGAAAGAGAGAAGGTAAATTATTCGACATTTTTGGCACTATTCATGAAGGAAACAAAAACAAACAAAAAGAAAAACAAGAGAGAGAAAATAATAATTCGGAGCTTTACGTAGTGAGAGAACTGTAACCATAAGCGACACCACCGTGGTCAGTTTGTGGATACGGCTGTGGCTTTGCTTCAATTTCGGTCCCGAGGCTAAGTCTCCCTCTCTCTTTTTTTCTTTTTTTTTTTAATGGTTCGTGATTTTCATTTTGTTTCATATCTCTCTGAGTAGTTGTATACAATGTCTGTTCCAGCTTTCATTGTCCCGAATCGATTGCCGCCCCCCTGACTTTGAATTCAGTTTCTCCCATTTATGGAGTCTATTGCGTTCTTATCTAAACTTCGACCCTCTCTTTCAAGGGTATTCTCCTATGTATCCACTATAGACAAGATGAAAAAAAAAAAAAGCTTTTGTTGTCGTGTCGATGGGGAAAAGGCAATTAATGGATCAGGTTTTTTCGTCATTGTGTTCTCGACTTTTGGTAGAGATAGCGTGTGATGTATTTTGGGGGTTAGATATCAAAGGATATGAGAAGAATCCCCTTCCCCACGGGACCTGATGAGACATCGTAATGTGAGCTTGTTTTCTTACTTTGTGTGTACCGAGTAATTCCCTTCCATAATCGTGTCAAGAGAAAAGTCTTGTTTTCTTCTTTCTAATCTTCGAGCCGTCGCATGAGGACCTCTGACGCGTCATGCATGTGCCACCCCATTCTGACACAGAGCCTGTGCATTTCCCATAATAGTGAAAGTCCTGTGAGCCTGCATTTTTGCTCATCGTTCACCCCTGTTTTTACGACGCCTTATTTCTGAGGACGGTAACTCATTCTTAACTGTCATTCCCAATTCTGTTGCGCTGCTTGTTTCAAAATCCCGATCAATCCAGAGAAACCTCGCCTGGACATCTCGAAATCCTGTCTCTTCCTTTCGTTCTGCTTCCCCAAACTCTCTGACCACAGCGCATTACGTCAGACGTTTGGGACTTCCGTCGCGCTTCTTCTATCCATTTTTGTGGTTCTTCCAGCATAGGATTTGTAGACGTAAAGCCTGCTTCGTTGTGGCAAGAAAGAACGAAAGTTGCGTGTTGGCTGCCTCTGCTGACTCCGCATCTTTCTTTCTTTCTTCCCACGGGAAAGCTTCTTTATCTAACCATATATATATAGTTTTATGTTTGTTTTTATAAGCTACTGCGCGACTTCTGCCACGTCCAACTCCATGTCACTGTTGCTGTCTTCTCTAGTCGGGACGGATTGATTCATCCGCGTTGGGTAAGCGCCAAGAACATTGATCTCGGAAAACCCAAATCTCCATTCGTTCGCTGTTCATTCCCGTTGTGTAAGCAAGTTTTTCTCACGTACAATATACGCAAACACATGAAACTGAATTTTCTCATGATATAAAGACGTGGCGTACTCCTCTTTTTTACACATGGGGAGCGCTAGCGTTTTCAAAAGTTGCAGAAGATCAGTTTTAATACAATAAACGAGGGCGTGGCTTCAGAAATTGACACATTTTGAGCACACACAGTTTTCAGCGACACGGTTCAAAGCGTGGCGGAATTTCCGTCACCGAATCCCCAGATTCGCTCACTAAAACACATTGTTGTCTTCTTTTGTCCATCACTAGGCTGGTCTGCAGGCAGGCAATGTTGAGAGACAGCATGTCAAGTGATCGCGGCTGTGCCAGCGACCACTGAGCCGGATACAACAATGTTCAGCGCTCCCAGTTATCCTTGGCTCGACTGGCCGTGTTGATGGTTCGTTTCAAAGGTAAGCAGGAAAGATAGGCCAAAGGGTGATTGGAAAGGCACATTATAGTTCACCCTATTATAGTTCACACTTTTCGTTTTCGCTTCGAGGATATGTTGCAGTGTGTGTGTGAGCAGGATCTCGCCTATGGCGCCTCCATCCTTTCTTTCTACTGTTATTTCTGAACGATCACCCCAGTGTCTTTAACCTACTCTTTGTCACGAACGGACATCATTGCACGGTGGCCCTTTCTCGACGTGAGCAATATGGCTCTGCCACTGACCTAACCTTTGTCACGAACGGATATCATTCAACACTGATCCTGTTCCCCGAATAAATGCACACATTTGGAGGAGGCAAAAGCGGAGGAAACGGGACATCCCACATATCCTGTCAGGATGGCTGGCTCTGCTGTTCGATCTTTTGACCCATTGGATGTTTTGGCTCGTTGAATGCTCTGACCGTTAGCGTTTCTTGAGAATTCTCTACTTATTGTGCGTACCGCTTCGCAGAAGACGGCGCCTCTCATTCATAATTGGCGTATTGGCTTGTATTGGATTGAGTCTGTTTCTTCTTTGAACGGTGCCTGCACACGGAACCCCGTTGCCTGCCAGCCACCATAGCCTGCTAAGTACCTGTCGCTCGCCGTTTCTCAAACGGCGCGCGTATGCCATAAACAGCAACGTCGATACAGAATACCCAAGCAGTGGAGCAGAAACTCTGATGACCAGCACTTTCATCTGCAGTGACGGTAAAGCCCGTTTAGGGCCTCCGTCTATGTGGGCCAAAAGCATGGCTACAAAGAAGACGGTTTCTGTTAAGCCGTCTAGTCACGTCCACCACCTACGCTGGGAGCGTCAGCTGCGTACGATCGAAGCATGTCAAAATGTAGAGGTGGCCCTTCACCCGAAACATCTTCTTTCCTGCTGCGTGGGCGTAAAAGAAAGTGTCCCTTTACGCTTCGTGTATGATACTTTGCCTCGCGGGGAATTCATTGCATGACGGACTTTTTGCGTGAGTCAAATGTACAGCGTGAGGTGAAATTATACGCGACCATCTCTGCCATGTGGTTTTTGCACACAGTGTGTTGGCAATCTTCCCATCACACTTAGAAATGTACAGTAGAAACATCATGCACAATTAGAGACAAAAGTTGCTGATGTCGTCATAAGTTGATAAATCCGAGTCACTGGAAGTCAGGTACAACATTAAGAATTCTCTCAGCACACCCTCTAGACGGTCCCAGAAAAAATGAAAACACCCCGACAAAAGCTGCTGTAAAGTAGACCGAAATATTTAAAAGCCAGAAAATAATGTTGTGCAACACCTCCTAAGAACATTTTGAAGTTATTTGCGCACACCTGGCGACACCTGCTGTTGCCGTTAAGGACACCGATCCTGAACTGTCACTAAGTCTGTGACAGTCACATATCAAAAAGTGCGAACACTTCCCAGTCCGCTTAGGATAAAACCTTGACAATGAACCATTTGTTTGCTTGTCTAAGTGCCATACGAACAGCTAAACTTACCCAGGGCTCTAACTTGAACCGTGTTCCAGCTCCCTGGACTCGAGTGTGTTGTGTAGCAGACAAATTAGTTGGCATTTTAACGAAGATCTTGAAGCAGAGTGATCATCGTCTCATCGGCACAGAGATGACACTGCGGGGAATAAGATTCAAATAAGAAACATTTTGGAAGTTTTTTTTCCTTCTGTTTTTATTTGGCACAAACTGGAACGAGACCATCGACCTAACAAGCCCCAGAATCGGCCGTGAGCTCCTCTAGCCTGCTCGTATCCAGCTTGTTCCCGAATGGTCCGAGAAAAGCGGAACGTTCAGGTCGATGCCAATTAAGCTTAAGTGAAACGGAAGCGAACCTCGTAGGATTATCCAATAGTCTTTTACTTGGTTCCGTTAAAATTATTTTCCTTTTCTCTCTTTTCTTTTTTTTACACTGCAAGTACCTTCGGCACTGCTCGGAATAAATGAAAGAAAAAGAGGGAAAACGTCAGCCCACACAAAACACAGAAGGAAAAAACAGCGACACTCAACGAAGGCCTATCTACTCAAGGCATCCAACCTTTAGCAGGGATTTTGACGGACATTCCCAGCAGTTTCTCATTCTTTTGCATTCCAGCGTTAGCTGGTTGTGTACCCGCACTGGAGTCCTGACTATGGAGAGCGACTTCCATCCCTATATTATTTTCTACAACAACAACAACTTGTCGTCTGATATCGCCGCAGATATGAGAAGCAGAAACACAGTAATAACTTCCATAATACTATATTAGTTCGCAAAGAATACATAGAATAAGGCTGAAGGGCTTCCTGAAAGGCATCTACAACATGCGTAACCTCTTTAGCAAATACATTCCCATTTAACGATACTGCACGTCTAAAGTGCTATTCGACATCTCAGGGACATCTGATGCCAGTGCTGTCCGCACGCTGTTAACGCGAGCTATTCTAAGCTTGGTGCCAATTGCGAACCCCGGAAGAAAAATAGATTAAACAAGGAGGATTGGCTCTTGCAAACGAACGACTTTTTCACTCTAACGCACGATCTTATACGAAGCAAGGCAGGGGCAACGGATATCGTCTCTTTCTTCTCCTTTTTTTCCGAGAGAAGAAATGGGCAAGTCTTTTCCTCACAACGAGTAGGAAGAGGTCAAAACTGCATGCCAAATTGGTTTTCGCACGGAGCGACGATAGAGGGTAATTTTGACTGCTGAACTCATTTCTGAGCTCCCCGAATCTTAATTTCTGTGCTCGTTGAAAATTACGACGATTTCTCCAGTTATGGTACGTCGATGTTTTCTTGCTTTATTTTTCTCTTCTGGCATGTCTGCAGTGATGTGTGGAAACTATGCAAATAAGAAACGGGCTTGATTAGAAGAATTAAACAATGCTCTGTGGTCCCGGTTCAGCGAATGATAAAGCTCCCATTCGTGTGCCGAATGCTCGCACGTTTATGATTTGTAAGTAAGTGACGCGGTGCACTTTTCTTTTTAAACTGTGTGCGCAAAGTGTTGTCTTGCTTGTCAAACTAGAAACAATATACATCTGGGCATCGAAAAATGAATTGTGAAATATTCAACTGCGCCCTATGTAATAACATTATAGTTCATCAACCGGTGAACGTTGTGGTAATGTCTGAAGTCAGATTTCCAACGGCAGAGGACGCACCAGAGATGAAGAGGAAGGAAACAGAACGTTCATTGTTAAGAGGTCAGTCGCAAAGGCTCTTTTGCCCACAAGACATGCCCTAGGTTCAAAGGCAGAAAGCTAGAAAGAGGCATCTCGCTAAAATTAGTTAAATTCTAGTGTAAACCACCAGGGGAAAAGGGTTGCCAGCCCTTTCTAATTTTCATGGCACGAAGTTTGATCGTGTGTCTTGGCGGTCATCACTCAGTGGAAGGATGACAGTGGTCGCCTGGGGAAGAAAAATGTGGGACTGCTTTATTCTTCGACGACAGGAAAGGCTAAATGAAGCCTTATTGCGCCACGTGTTACAGATTTCCAATTTCACCACTCGCATAGAAATTTAGTCACTGATTTATTTATTTATAATATCCTCAGGGATTGCCGAGAGAAAGCATGAAATTCTGCGTGATGGGAAATACACTTGGGGATGAAGATCTTTAACGTGGGACTTGGTAAAACTCTTCGCAGGCAAGAAAAAAAGGAGGACCGAGAGTATACAGGCCTCTGTACCTTTTGACAGACACTTTATTACGGACACGAGTGAACGCGATCCGCTTTATTGACTTACCAATAACTCGCTGTCGCCGAAGCACTGTTCCTACTTTTCAATTAGGTGCAGCGTCAAAGGTAAATGGAAAGTCTGTTGCACAGGTGGGGTTTTCGACATTGATAGATGGAAGGGGTCCGATAACGTGGCTTCATTAAAGGGGAATCTCATTAGGTTCTAGCAGCTCGTTATGAGCCATTTGTCACCGACGTTTCGTTCGCGCGGAACAGGGCGGAACGGTGCTGTACAGGTGTTCATTTCTTTCATGCCAAAGACTTGCTGCGTCCAGTGCGTGTTTTTGCATAGGTTTCATTGTATACTTCACATGCCCTATCCCCTGTTTGTGAGGAAACCTGACCTCTTGCGGCACAAATAGCACAAACAAGAATTGTGAAACAACGGCTGAACATGATTGCCTGGAAGGAGGCGGGAGGACCTTACCCGGAGCACCCACCAGAAATTCAGAGAGTTATATTAGAAGCGCAGTATCAAGAAAGCACGTGTCTTTATGTTCATTTAATCAACCCTGACGATGCACTTGACACGCTTCAGGAATATATATATATATATATATAAAGGGAATGTAGCCGAAACTCTCTGGTTGTGTATAAGTTGAACGCCCCCATACCAGCACTGGACAGCTGTTTCGTCCTAGTTGGGGCTCATCAGCAGTGCGCAGGTAGGCGACCATCTGAAGCCCCACTTCAGAATAACACCCTTCAGGGTAACTGCCAGAAGTTCTGCCTAAAAAATTGGGGTGTAATCCGGCAGCCGAACAGGAAGGCAAGACTCTAGCGAAGGGATGAAGACACCGGCCCCCACCTTCTCATCAACGACCGAGGCGTCAGTTGAGATCACGAGGTATTCAGGCCGTTCACTTAACAAAGCTGACAGCAGGGCGGTCAGTGTTGTCATGACGTTGACGCCGCCTCCGAAAATGTCCACAGTCGAGATGGAGGGTGACATAGGAGGCACGATGAGAGGTCTCAGCTTGCACAGCGAGACATGCAAGGGGGAAAGGAGTTGGTTCGCGAATACAAGCTGAGGTGTGTTGTGCACAGACCAGGGTATCGACAGTAAATGTTACGTCTGTGTAAGAGGGGGGCAGAGACGATGATGAAGAAGGGATTGGTAGAGACGTAAGAAGGTGGAGACGGTGAGGTACCGCATCGGCTCCTTGATGGGCGCGACCCTTGCTTCCAAATACAGGGCATCATTTGCTGAGTAAATGGGCAGACCGAGGCACAGTCGAAGAACCCGGCGTTCGAAGGAGAAAATCTATCTGGCTAATGGCCATGGAGGTTGAGGAAGAAGAAGAAGGTGCGCCCAAAGTTGCGCATGAAAAGACGAGAAAGAGAGAAAAGCCTCATGGACGGAGCGTCCTCGACATCTGCTCGCATCAATCGACTGATTTCTCAAGGCCCAGTCAGTGGAGTAGCGACACGACGTTCACCGGAAGAACCATCTACGGAGGATTCAGTGACGCTAATCTACTACAGTGCTGCATCGCCCGCCGCCAACGTGGCCGACCGCGCAGAAGACACGAGAACCAAAGACTTCACCCAAATTCCTACCCCAGTTTTCAGAAACCACCAGAAAGCTCGTGTATTTCCTTCTGATATGGCCACCCTGAGACCTCGCTCTATTCTCCGACAAGTTGGTCCCAGGCGACCTATACTGCTCAAGGCTTCTGCCAGTGCTCCAGAACCTCGTGCCGTCGTAGCAACGGCAGCAAACGCGCCAGCACCAGTGAGTCCGCCTTCCAGTCCGGTTCCTGGTACGATGGCTAGCCCCATACCGGGACAACGCGCCAGAGGCCGGCGACACCGTGGCACAGCGCTTCATGTGAGTATGTTAAAGTAGTAAAGGCTTATTATTCTATAGCACACAAAGGAACCAAAAGACGGGCCCAAGTTTGTTTGTTTGTTTTTTTTTCTTTTTTGCGTGTGTGCACCATGACTTGTGGGTGGCTTGGCGTAGTGTGGTAGCGTAGTTACCATCTTTTGGTTCCTTCCAGCCTCTTCCCATTCGTCGACGTCGCAATGCCAGGTTCAAAGCGAGCCTGGTGGCTCCAGTGCTCAGTTGCTGTGTTGCAACCGTCATCGGTATCATGCTTCTGGCTTACAGCCTTAATTACTACTTGATGTCGAGAGATGGCCTCAGCCTGAGGATTGCTACTATGCTGAGGACAAACATTACATTCACAGCGCGGGAGCCATCGAGTTCGGCGTCCAAGCGCGATCTGAGCGAAGCGCAAAGCACAGAACCGACGAATCTGAATCAGGCGAGCGATACTGGAGCTTTGACGAGCGCTTCCACCGATGACTACGCGCTGGTGCTCGGTTGAGAACACACTTTGGTCACAGATAACAGTGTTGATGTGTTCAGTGAACGTTACGGCAATAAAGAAATAGTAAGGAGCTCTTCTCCTTGTACTTCGCGAAACTGCGCTTCTAACTAAAATGCTGCTTGTAAATGGAGCACAGTGTGTGTTTATTATTTTATTATATCATGATTTTTATCCTTTGTATAATTTAGAAGGACGCGGGTATGTATCCAGTATAAACAAATTTGATGAGGTCAAGAAGTGCTCTTTTTATCTCTCTTCTGATTTCAAACGGTTGATATAATGGGTAATTTTACCTCATTTCTTTTCAGCATGTCTCCTTCTCTTTCACAATTAGCCTTCTCTTTTCGTTTCTTTTTTTCTGTGCTGTTGTTGCTTTTCTTTCCTTTCCTTTTGGTTCTGTTCATTGGCCTATTCTTGTTGTCGCCATTGTAGCAGCGACAAAGCACGATCTTCATGCTAAATTTCTGACAGAAAAAGGTATTTCTTCTCCACATAAAAAAATAATAATAAATATTGGGTGTTCCTGTCAGCATTGTAAAAGAAGACAAATGACTCTCTGTTGGAAGCGGAGATAATTAACTTGGCCCTTTGAGAAGCGTCACTTCATTAGAGAGATCATGATAGAAATTTGTGAATGAACTTTCTTCCCCAATAAAAGTACTTGTAGCCGTCTTTGAGTTGGAACAACCCTGCATTTTTACGTGCAATTTCGAATGTTGAACGCTTCATTTCATGTATTAAGTCTACCTTACGGTTACAAGGATGTCTTGCGAGACAAACCGGGCTTCGTAAACGGAACGTTCAAAGCAACCACATAATTTTCAACGTAGACCAGAGTTTTCTTTTCTTAGTTGAATATTTAGCGTGTTTCTGCTGACGATATACATTGTACAGCGCACATTATATCATCTAATGCCAGTAAGTCTAGTTTGGCTAATTCTCGATTTTATGTCTTTACGAAAATATCTCAAATCATTCCACTCGTGCATTATATGAGGAAAGGAGAAGAGAACGAAACGGGCGGATACAAAGAACAGAAATGTACCAATCAACAGTAAAATTTAAGCAGAATCAATGATGGTGGTATGGTGAGAAAGCATTGGCACGGCAACAGTATATGGTACATCCAAATTAAATACATTGATACAGTGTAAGAGGTATACTAAGGCATTCAGAAGAGTGTTTATGCTCGAAATCTTTAGTAACCCAGGGAGTTTCTTCGGAATCAACGGTAATAATTTATTTCTGGTTTGTCGTTCAGTGCTCTCGGTGCAGCGTCGCAAACCTGTTCAGTCCATGAGACAAATGGGGCTGGATATCGGCTGTTATCGCACCAAAACGATTGGTCGATAGCATTTGATACACATGCGAGTGGCACCGTCGTTAACAGATTTCTGGGCTGAAGTAAGTTCTCTCTACAGCGTCGTCAGGACATCTCATCGCGAATACTTGTATGTCAGCAAATGAACGAGAAGCAACTTTCGAGGTTTCTCATCAACAGTCAGTTGTGTCCGACCACCGTTCGCCGTCAGTTCCTCTGGTGGGGAAGAAAGCGCTCTTCCTTCACGTTTAATCCTCCCCCGAATCATCCGCGAGTCTCCCGGGAATTAAGGCCGGCTAGACACAACACTTTTCTTCTTCCCAACTTGACAAAGAGAAAAAGGAAGGCCTTAACTGTGATTAGCACATCGGTGACATCGTTAATACTATCAAATCCTTCCCTTAAGAAGAAAAAAAATACTTTTTCTTATTTCAGGCATTTCTTACGTCTCACGGTCGTGATGACAGATATCACTTTTAATTTAGGGTTGCATCTGAGGTTTATCTTCCCACATTATCAGCAGCTGCAATCACCTGGGGGGCAGTGTAGGAAAAATGTTTTCTTGCAAAGTGTGCTTTCCCTTTATGCTGAACTGACTGGGCCAAAGCAAACCTTGCAGTTAAGTCGGCATCACCTCACTAGCGGTCATGTCACGGCAGAGCACGCTTTACAGGCAAAGTTTCCGCCTTTTCTTTTTTTGTAAGCGCTATTGGTAGTCACGATGTCGTAATCAATATCTTCTTCAATAACATTCCAATCCCCATCTGTATTCTTGGCACGCAAGAAGACTTGTGACTTGCACTACGGACGGAGCTGCGCTATACAGACGAATGCATTCATCACTTTGTCGAGGAACATTATCGCGGACTCAGTTAACGTGCAGGTATCTGTGTGTAATCGCAGCGCCTCCTTCGTTGCTGGCCTGGCAGTGATATAGGATGATGTCACCCGCTCGTCCCATTAGTCCGGGTAACATACTTAGGCCTGCTTTACTTGCTGTTCCCGATGCGTGACGGGCCGTCATTACGGCGAGGGGGCGCCACTAATGTCTGCTTTCTTTCAGAACAAAAAGCAACTGCTAAATCGCGTTCGGAGAGGCAGCTCTGGCAGGGCTAGACATGCACCGCAAGGTCTTTGTGTACGGCTGTTCATATGAACTGCGATCTTCTTCCGACATCAAACTTTCTCACAGAAGCGCACATTTTGATGGCTTAGCATTTTCTTAACATGAATTTTGAGGTAGAGGGATCTTTGTTACTTGTGAATTTTCTCTGTATTCACTGATGCCGAGCGAAGAATGAACCTGTGGCCCCAAATAAGTTGACTACAGCCACAATGTCAATACCGGTCACTCACATGGCATATACCCTACTTCTATGCCGACTTATACTGTACTATATGCCATACCTACTATAGTGTACCAAAGGCATCTTACGTCAGTCAACAGAATCTCTTCGCGACTGGACATTTCAGATTTGAATTCTGTGTGTGTTGCCATAACCGATGACACCATGCCTGGAAATCGATACGTGATGACAGCAGTTCTTAATCACAAACTTCACATACAGTAACATCACTCGGACGGCAATTCGGCTGCGAGCCTGAGTCCCCAACATTTCAAAATAATTCGGGGGAGAATTCATTTGGAAGAACGGCTAACGGCTGCGACGCTGAGCAAAAGATCAAATGACGTGGTGGTTATACTACAGTAGGTGACGCCTGTGGCACAATGGAAGAGCACCTCAAGGTTCCCAAACCGCACACAGTGTTATAGTTGCCATAGCAGCTACAACCGAAAGGATACTACCTCTTTTTTCTTTTTTTTTTTCACTTAAATCTCGACAGACAACATCTTTTCTGTTCTTTTTGTCTTGAGCGTCGTACTTTGTCTCAACATCGCCTTTTTCCTGTCATCCTGTTTTGTTTTCATTGCAAAAAAAAAGAAAGAAAGGAAAAGAAAGGATGGATGAATGGGAAGAAAAAGGAGTGCCGGGGTCTAATATCTCGCGGGAAAAGATTTCTCGACGTCGTCGGCGCAAGACGCGTGACACCGTTGCAGAGAAACGTGACTGACCGCGTGAGAGAGAGTAGGGTGGCTACTTCATTCTTCCCCAACCATTTTTCTTCCGTCCTTCGTCAGGGCAGAGAGAAAGATTATCTTTCACACACCCAGGAACTTCGTTTTCGTTTTGCTGCTTTGTGCGTGTGTGCAGTAACAGAGGGCAGAAAGTGAGACGAGAAATAGAGTGTGGTCTCTGGGCCTTGGGAGCGTAATTCCACCTGGGCTATACTTTCCGAATGGACGCTACTATTTCTATGCTTCCTATGTGTGCGCAAAAAAAAAAAGAAAAAATGAGAGGGAGAGATCTGTAGACATTGCTTTATTACGTCTAGCATCTGTGGCTCAGTGTACACTACCCTCGGCCTTCTCTGTGTCACCGTGCGATATTTAATTGACGATAATTATTTGCCAAAAAATTTGTTACACTGGCCTTGCTGTTTCGAAGTTAAGGACTGTCAGCTTGCCGAAATTTTCACTGAAGGCTCGTGCTTGGAACTATTTCGCACTTTCCTCTTTTGTACGAAGGAGACAGTACGAAACAAGAGCTCAAGGAGAGCGAAGACCTACACGATCAGGTTATGTCGACAACAAGGCTGGTCATCCCTCTAGGATATTGTCTCCGGCGGTTAGTCATCATTTGCTGCGCATGACTCACTGGGCTTGGGTATGTGGGCTTCAGCAATATTGAATATGCGACGTAAATTTCATTTTGACATCATCGTTACCTACTTGAACGTTGAGACAGGCACGAAATTGAATGGTATGTACAGCAAATTCGTGTAGAAGGACAATATAAACGCTCCGCGTGTTTTACTCAATCTGCGCTTCTATTGCTCAAGCTTCGTTTCCAATGTCTTTCCAATCTCTTTTCCCTCCGCATCCCTATCTCCGCTCAACATCATTTGAGAGAAAGAGAGAGGAACAGAAGGAAAATGAAGAACCTCGCATGACACAAGAAGGCCCCCGAGGCGTCACATGATCCCGACCCCAGGCGAGCACTCTCTGGGTCGTCCGTCTGACTAACCCTGCTTAGGGTGCTATTTGACCAGCTATTGATCCTACCACGGGCTTCATCTATAACGTCTACCCAAACCTTCTCCCTTTCATGGTATATTCTTATTTATGTCTACTATCCTTCCACCCTATGGCCGTACATGACCCCTGGCCCCACCTAATAAAGACGACCGTTGTGTTCGTGGGAGCATCAGGGCCGCTTCCTTTTTCAATTTCGCGCTTATAGCGGGGCGGCGCTGTAATCGACTTGTAGGTGTAAGTACGTCCGATATTCCTGTAATATACTCTTTTCCTCTTAGTGACTGCTGGGCCATTTTTGCTTTACTGCGCTGTAGGCCTAAACGAGAAGGGCTTGCGGCCAGCCTTATTTAAGATAGCTCGTAAACCATCGGTGCCCCGTTGCAAGAAATGGCTTTCGTCCACTGTGCAGAAGAAGTTGAATAGACCTCCCACTTGTGCTTCGTTTGGGGAACTGAATTTTTGAATGGTATACTTTCGTTATGGTTGACGTCAGTGAGAATAACTTTCTCTTGCAGGAAAGAAAGAAACACAGATAAAGGCACATTTTCTGCTTGTTCTGGTTTCTAAGCTCTCCCCCTTGAAAGGCCCTGACACGAAAACAGATATTTTACAGTAATAAATAAGCAGTACAGTAACCACTCACCCGGTTCTAATGATTTGCATTCGATCCATTAATGTGAAGCCCTTTCTTGTGGTGGAGGTGACGCGACAAATTCCAGACTCTCCAGACATATTTTCTCTCTTTCTCTTATCCTACGTTTAAAGAGGTGGAGCCATCTGTAGTCAAAGCCTGACTGAAAAAAAAAAAAAAATCTACTTGGTATGAACCACAAGCGCCTGACTTCTCAAGCAGGACACATTGTGGAGGAAGCCTTTCTTCGAAAGTACTCAAAGAAAGAAATTTCAAGCCACTGTGTTTCCCGCTGGTGCCATGGAGTGCAGCTGAAGAATAACGAGAGCAGGGATTTTAAATTTGTAAATTTGCTTCATATGATCTACCAGAAGACTTTAGTAAGTTGTTTAGGAGCTATTGGACTTGTCGCCCAAGCCACACAAAAGTTAATGGAACCATGCCTTGCTAAGCTCATCATCATGCCAATCTATAAGACACCTGCATTCTGTCTCTCTATAAGACACCGTAAAGTGCATGAATTCGACCGTAAGTCGAAATAGGCATGCATCGTCAAAATAAAGCCAACACTAATGAGGTCTCTGTCACACTGTATAGGGCTATATTGTGAGTACTATACCTGCTGCTTTCTTTTCAGGCCGAGTTCAGTCAGTCTTAAAGAAGAGACGGCAATAGAGCAATCACACGGAGCGAGTGTTGTAGTGCATAACACACAACCTAACACCTGCACGAGCTAATCTCCGACGGCGCTTCCATGGGTCCCGTGTTCATAGCGCCCAACAAAAAAATGATTCACTGTCGGAGAGTAGATGGGAGCGACAAAGAGACTCTGGCCAAGAATGGGGCAAACATGGTCGTCTTTCCATTAGTGTCAACCACATATAGCAGCCAGGATCCATTAGCGGAAGAGAGACATCCACACTGAAAACCGCGTATGTGCTAAAGATGCCAGAAGGGCTATCATCCACACAAACAGCTTTTGTTTGTCAAGCTTCGCAAACAGATCAGTGCGAAGGTGCTTTGTAAGCGTTCAATGAGGCAGACATTGTTCAATGGGGTGCTTTAAACGGCTCTTTCTTCTGATAATAATGACAATAATTTTTCTCTCTTTGGAGTAACATTTTACTCAAACGGGCTATGAACGATGGTGTACGACACAAAACAACTTATGGTGCTTCCATTCAACGAGTTAACATCAACACGATACTACAGGCTGAGACCAACTCAACCTAAAAGACACAAAGCTGAGCCATATCGTCACTTTCACTGATTTCCGTGGTTGCGATGGTCATCTCGGATTTCCCGACGTCCCAGCTTAATCAGAGGGCAAAACAGCGCCGATTTATGGCTTGGAACATTCATTTTGTGTCGCTGTCGTCATACCATGGTCCGGTAGAAGAAGGCAAGGGAAGAAAATTCCCCTTCGTCCCTTTTTCACGTTGCGTCGTCATAAAGGCGTATATTTCTCGAACGAAGAGCAAATTCATTTTCTTTTGATCTAAAGCGTCATCTTAAGCTGTGTCTGAAGTTCTTTCGTCTTGGCTCATTTACATCGTAGCGTGAAACGGGCGAGTTGCGTCAGTCGAATAATTGACTCAGCTCCATCCATGCATCGGAGTCCACGAAAAGGCAATGCAAATAGGTTACTTTTCGCGAACCCTACTTCTCAAGGAAACTTTGGTCCCGTTTTTGCCCAACTTATCAGTGACTTTCCCTCGTGGTTAGGAACGTGGCATGGTATTAATGAAGAAGCCGCAGGGTACCACAGAGTTTGGTAAACTTTAAAACAGGCGGTTTCATTAGCTGTCAAACAGGGTTTTCAGAATCATGGCGTTCTGAGCCGAGGGAAACATTGTGTCAGGGTACATGTTGCCTAGATACGCCATTCTGCGTGAGAGATGTTCCTAAAAGTTCTCTAAGGGCATTTTCTATTATTATCTTTTTATTGGCTAGCGTGAAAGCCTCAGGAGAGCAAAATCAATTCAGAGACTGCGAAGCCGCTTGTATCTGCAACTATCCTTAAGAAAAATTTCACAAATTGATTACCCACAGGTTTGGTCATCCCAAGAAGAATGGAGCTGATTATTGCTGCGATATTGCCAGTTACACGAAATATACCCCATAAAAATTAAACAATAAATAGAATAACACCCAAGAGCAGCACTAAAACGCCTCCTCCCGAAGTCTTGGAGCGCTTTCTTCCGGGCCATTGTCTCCATGGCCTATAGAAGTAACGGTTCCACTTCATCTTAGGCCCTCCAGTTCACAGGGGAGAAGATAAAGAGGAGCCTGGGTCATGGCCTCTGCTAGAGTTTCCTACTTACTGAGCATGCATTCAGCCCAGCATCCATCCTCTACCGTCGCAAAATAAAAGGCGTAACCCTTTCACAGTAGCCCAGCATTCGTTCGACATTACGCTGCCACTTCACCCGATACCATTCCGCGAACTTCGCTTTGGGGAATGTATCACACTAATATTGCTGTTCCGTTTCTAAACACAAAGATTTTGTAGTGGTAGAAGAAAAGCTTTCATCTCTCACGGGAAATCATGAGATATGCGAGGAGTTTTCCTCCGTAGCGTAGCCTCAACAATGGATGGACTTGTGGGTGGGTTTCTTCAGGTTCAATATTGATGGTGGTTGCGTGATGTGTTGTTACGTTCCAACGTGTTGTTTGAGGGGAACGTTGCACCTTGAGTAGACTTCACGGGAAATTGTGGGGACATATACACCTTCAGTAGGATGGCGGAAACCCCCTAACAAAAAGAAAAGAATTCTAGAGTACAGCTAGCCGTGAGGTTCAAAGTCACGACATTGCATTCTCGGCATGAGAAGAAATCGCTTAGCCCAGTCGGTCGTGTCACTGCTTTCAACATTTATTGATATTTTGCATTGGAATATAGTACGCTCTCAGTTCTTTGAGGTGACGTCAACTATTCCGAATGAAAGCACTGCTACACACACAAGCTGAATGGAAGACATAAATGCAGGGAGACGCCAAACTTAACTGTACTTTCCATGAACCCAACGTCGCTTTCAGATAAGAGCATAAGAGCTGTGGACCGCTGCTAGCGTCCCATATAGACTCGAATAGTGTACGGCTGATCCTCTCTTCGGAAAGGCCACGCCATATACGACTGGTGACACTACCCTGGTGTGCCGAATGACAGTGTGCGTCACACTACTACCATCGAGGTCAGAATGGAGGTAACAAACAATAATCACCTTCAAATCCATTTTAGCTCCCTGGTGGTAAAACCATCTGTTTTCACATTCTGACAATCTATTATACTAACCGTGCACGATACCAGACCGAGAAGGTGCAACTTGAACTAGAAGAGAACTAGAGATCTAGAAGGTGAGAGCATTCTACCTCGTAAGCAGATGCGACCCCGAAATGCTGCGCAGAATAGTCAAGGCGATTCGCTTCACCACATAACTCACAATTACAAAGAAGAAGCCACCTTTGCAACAATAGAATATATATCTTTTCCGGTCACGCGTTCGAAATACAGCATCCGTACAGAAAAGGGATGTGGCCCAAGGAATGAATGGAAAGAAATGAATTTGAAGGAGTTGATCCAAGCCTCGCACATTGGTTCATATTGTAAGAGCTGCTTCGAGGCCGTCTCACACCAAATGCTAGATTCTGGCTGCAGCTATGGCAAGTTTCCAATTCAGGAGCTCGATTTAAACGCCGGCCATTTATCTTTTTTTAGGGCGGACATGGAGGCGCTGGACATTACGTTAAGGAGCGACGTCTATAGAAATCCGATTACAGTCGAGTCCATATTGGAGCTGGACGTCTCAAATCCAGTCATCTTTGGAGTATCCCCGCGCGATACCATAAGTTTTATTACCGGCTCAAGTTAAGAGATGAGTTCCTCTTCTGTACGATAGAAGAGAGACGGAGAGATGGTGGCCTTCGCCAGTAATGAGGGATGGTACACTACGAAGATGGCAGAAACGAAAAAATATTTGGTTTTAGCTTTGTTTCTGATAAAATAGCATAAATGCAGGTAATGTGGGAGATAAATTCCTTCACGAAAGGAACGGACAACCCGTCAGAGCTGAAAGCACGTGTTGTCCGCTCTCTTCGTGCCCAAGCTCAGGCTTCTTTCGTGATGGAATTAGTTTCGTTTGTCCTTTTCTTCTGCTGTTCTCACTTTTTGACATTTCAGTGTGTGCATCTAGATCTTAATGCACAGTAACGTCGTAATATATACCAGCCGTCGATATACCTGGCAGGTGCGACCAGAACCGGCTGAGTGCAAGTGAAGTACCCCAGGTTAAGGCCTGAGGCGCCTTCTTCTGGGCCATGGCTGAGAAGAAGCCCAGGCTCTGCGCCAAGTGTCCTTAAGAAAAAAAAAAAAATCTCGCGAAAGAACGTGTTTAAACTTACGTATTCTTCTCTCCATATAAATCGCGTATTACCACTTTAGAGTGTTTTAGAAACCTTCTTGTTTGTAAAAAAAGCAGTCAGTGCCTTCATAAAGTATCCGAAAAATATCACCTAAAACAAGGCCATATGCAGTTAGAACCCCAATGGCATGACGCTGGCCTATAATCATCCCACCGCCATTATCTGTATAGCGGTAAAAGGAGTAGGATTTTAAGAGCACGTCCTCTATTCTAAGTATGGCGTTGCACTCAACGACTTGTTTGCCATCACTGAGTCTGTACAGCTCTATTGTACCTCAGGGAGTCGTAAAAGCAGCGAAAAGGCTCGCTTTCAAAGCAACACACCGGGGATACGAGTTTGGGAAGAAAATTGGAGCAGACTGACGGAATCTTAGGCCATAGAAGGTGTGGCTATTGCATGTTGCATTTAAGAGACACTGGTTTAGGGCATGTGTTCTCTGACAACTTTCAGCCGCTTCTAGCGTACTGCCTGTGAGTCTAGCAACTGGGTTATTTCTTAAAACTCAACTGCACTGACAGATCTGTAGTTCTGAGGTTGTATAAAAAAAAAAAAAGACAGATGCATGTGATTATCAAAATGCCTGTTATAAATCGACTATATACGTTGCATAGCGTTGGTTTCGTTCAGGTTGAAAAAAAAAAAAAGAGACATTTCTAGCAACTGGGCCCGATTATTTTGTTGCTGCCATTCGCCGCCGCGTAACGTTTCTGACAGGGACACGAAAGCCATGCTTCATTTGCTGCCAAGAATAGAAGGAAAAGCTGATAGCCAAAGCCGTCTCTATTCAATGAAGTGCGGTAACACGCTCTTATCATTCGAGCTGAATTTTCTTCCTTTTCGCGTCGGGAGCAGGCTCTCGTCGGATGGAGTGCCTTCTTCCGCTATAGCAGACGATAAAACGGGGTTCGTTTTTCTGCTTCAATCCATCTTCTTTGAATTGCGTCACTGCGCACATTTTGCTCGAGTCGTGGAACGCGATGAAGTTGTTAATTTGCTCGTCCCTCATCTGTACGTATCACAGGGCAAGGCATTGCTTTTACCGCTTTTATGATGCCACAACTGTATACAGAGTGACACGCGTGTTACGGGCGGCATCTCTAACATGCTGGAAAAAAATTGTGGAAGTTAATTCCCAGATCAGACCACTGTGAATCCCAACGTTGTTCTGTTGTCAACCGCCGACGGCCGTCCTAATGAGAGATGTCCATCCTTCATAGAGGCCAACTTTTCCCTATCAATAAATACAGGGCCCTACTTGCCAGTCATGGCGCTGCGGTTAGTGTGACCTTGTTCAGTGTAGCGGAAGCAATACGTATCGCTTTCTGCGCCTACCACTCCAGGAGCCGGAAGGGAAAAACAAAAGAACGTTCTTCCGCCAGTAGGAGCCGTCGGAGTCGTACACATCCACCAATCACGCTCTGCGCGCTAAAGAATTGATGAGCCGACCGGGAAACGGGGATTCTACAAGCGACGACTACCGGGCAAACAGAAAGGGAAGTCTGCGTTAATCGAATCTTGATGTTCCCTGACTCGAACACAAAGTACACACATGCGCGCAATAGCGGTAGATGTTTTTTGTACAGTTTGGTTTGGCTTGGCTAAGCTTCGCACTGGCCTCTCGGTAATTCCTCTTCTTCGCAGCTCTCCTACGCGCAGACTTGCTCTCCAATCAAGTACATTTATTGGGTGCGTTTTTCAGAAAACGAAAGTTCGGCGAAATATTTTCTTTTGACCCCACCCTCGTCCCCTGGAATGGAGTCGTATTCTTCATTAAGCAGAGACAGCAGATTGTCATAGGGCAGCAGGGGTCCGTTAGCAGTTAAATGAACGATGGCAGACCTCTCAAATAAGTCAATAAAGTCAGAGGACATCGTAAATCACACTGTCCAACACCCAGCTGCAAAAGCAGGCTTTAGTACCGTTTGAATCTGTCTTTCTTAATTCGTCTTCACGGCAACAATGCATCATTCTTATCGTATCTGATGCATTTATTTACGAACAGCGATACACCTTTCTCCAACGCATGGCTACCAATGCCGTCCTTCCAAAACGCAAAAGCCGGGCACGATATCTTTAAAAAAGACAAATTCTCGGCTTAGACGGAATAACGTTCCTCACGGAACAAAGGGAAAATAAAGCTCGGCTGGAAAACATCTTAAAGAGTGCTGGAAAATGGCCGTTACTCAAAGTCAATTGCGCATTCAGATTCAAATGGGCAATAAAAATAATTTGTTTTCTGCATTTTACGGCGATATCTATTTTTTCACATATATACGTACACCAGTAGATAGGCTTTTGCCCATATACATTTCTGTGGCCCTTCTGTATCATTTTAATGCTGGAGTCATTCAGTTTTAGCTTTCAGCTTTTTTGTTGTTGTTTTTTTTCTTTGGACTTCTTCGCTTTGTAAGGCATTTCGTCCATCGATCTTTTGTCGACAGCTCAGTGTTTCTGTTCAAAAGGCAGGAAGGGAATTGTACAAAAATAAAATAGAAATAAATAAATCTCCGTCTTGTCATTCTAATTTCATGTTAGAAGATACCTGACTTATTGAGCTTGAAGGATGTTGGTGTGTACTCGTGTCACTGGGTCTCCAACTGCAATGATGCATACAATTCTCGATTTTCAGTGTTTGTGTCCTTGGGTCCAGGCGACTCTATGAAGTCTGCCCAGGAGCAACATTTCTCCTCATACGGGGTCATAAAGGGTAAACCTGCATCACAGTGCTTCGTTAAAGAGACAGCGTTCACCGATTGCCCATACAGCTCAAGAGACGAAACGCGAACGGCAGTAGAAGGACACGAAGGAAGGCACCGCGATGTTCACAAGTTCGGTCGACGTCTGATCGCTGAAGTGGATTCCCCTGTACCGCATTTTAACTCCTTAATCGCCTTTTCGAGTCCTTAAACGTGGCCCTTATTTTCTCAAGCCTCGTCACTTTTTTCTTCCTTGACATTTCCCACCTTTCCTTTGGCTTTCGTAATGCAATATACGTGCAGAGGAGTCACAGGCAAAGGGTCAGACATGGCATCTAATGAATGTAAAACGTTTGTTAAATTATTCTGAGTGTCATTCGTACTTTGCTCCTGAAGAGAAGGAATTTCAAACAGTTCTGGTTGCCTCAGGAGACTACTTTTGTACAAAGCAAAAAAGTCTGCACGCTGATTGCAATATGAGAAAATGCTATTCAAAACTGTGTTACAAAAAGTGACTTGGTGGTGCCACCCACAAGACGCTGGAGACACAAATGCATGTGCTGACACAGGCGAATAGCAAGAGCTGCAACAATTAATGTTGCGTTTCACGCAATTATTTCCCTAAGCCGGTTACGTTCTCGCTATTTAACGACGTATGCGGCGTAGGCACAGACTTTTTACGTCTTCTTGTGGCGCATAACAAAGTATGAGAAAGACATCGTTAGAATAGGTTAGAACCATTGGGAGTAGTTAGCAGACGCCGGTGCCACAACTTTTTTTTTCTTTTTTGTTACGCGTGCACTTTTCTTCAAGTAAAGAAACAAGCAAAGAACGCCCAGATGCGGGACTCAAGGACTTTTAAATTAAAGGCACAAAGTTTGAAGCGAACATCGGGACTGGAATTCCCTGCCGAACAGTCTCCTCTTGAGTCGCAGACGAACGGCTTTGTTAGTGCTTACAATGTTCGCCGCGTTTAAATACTTCATACGTAAATAACGTTACTGTGTGCAAGGTAAAGGGATCGGTAGAATCCGCAATCCACCTGACTCACAGATTTGAAGGACAGACAGACAGACCCTCATTCTAGGGTTTTAAGACACGTGCATCAGGTAAGAAGAGAAACAAGGATTGTTCAACGCGCTACAAAACGAGGCAGACTTGCATGTCGCAGAGCCAGACACTGAACCGGTAATTCACATTTACATCCAGTCTATTCACACTCGCTTCTCGTCCTCGGAGTCGCTAGTTGTCAAAAAGCAGCAGAATATAATCTGCGCGTATTGTTGAGAGTTATTTGGGGAACCCACCCCACTTTTGCTTTTCTTTTTCTGTTCCAATTCCCTCGTATATAGACAATGACAATGATGTCGCCGTCCGCATCTTCCAAGCCATTACAGAGTATAGCTCTGTGATTAACTTTTTCCATTTGATTTCCAAATCTTTCCATTTCCTCTCTGTCCACTTTCTCGTTATTTTTGTTCCTTTGTGGTATACTGATAAAATGTGATATATAACAAGTTGAAACATTTACGTGACCAACATCTGTAACACAGACATTTTTATATTAAAAATCAGGAGGTGTGATAGGCACAGTAAGTGACTTACACAGGTTTTCCACAATGGCTGGCTCGTCAGTATGGCGCAGACTCTTCTCGTGCACCTTAGGACACAAACAATTCTCGACATCATCTCGTCAAACAGAAAATAAATATCATACACAAAACATGTATCAAAAAGCTAAACAAAAAAACAACGATCGTTTCAGCAAAACATTGATGTGCGTCAAACTCATAACACACGATTAGCAGACGAGACAGGACAGCAACCAGACGACGCTTTCAAGATGGAGACTTTCTGTTCTCAGACGCACACACACTCGCCGAAGGCAAACCCTTTTGCAAGATAGACGTTGTTTTCCGCTTTCCCGATGCGCGTTCTCTCTCTTTGTTTTCTTCGATATTTTTCTTCAGTTTGAGGAGCTCTATGGCACTTCGATCTTCCAACCTCTCCATCTTTATCGGCGAGAAGCCTCGGCAGCTTTTACGAATTCCCCCGCCTGTGTTCTTTTATTTTGTGAGGTGTTATCGGAACCAAAACTTATGCTGAGCTCTGCAGCCGAACACAAATTCTCCAGATCTCGACGTGTGCTTTCAATTTTATTACCTTTTGGGGTATGTTAAGAGGAAATGTGCTTTCGCATATCCATTTCTTCTTTTTTCCTTCTCTCTTCTCAATTGATTTCGTGAGAAGCTCTTTAAGGGAAGGAGTTTAAAATCAAGAATACTTGTGTGTGGTACATAAACTAGCATACGCACAGATTCAAAAGTGAATTGAGTTTCATTTTTTTGGGGGGGTTTTCAGTCCACTTCGCTGTTGATAGGAGCCACGGATTTCCACCCCGGCGCTTTTACCATTGGAGCAATCGGATCAAATACGCGAAGTGCTCCCACACACGAAAGAAAAATCTCAGGAAAAAAAGAAAGGGAGCTATTCAGGTGGAAGACAAAAGTGCATGCGCAAATCGCAGGGATGCATTTATTGTGATCGAACTAGAGCGCTGCATCATCTCTATCTTCTACCGCAGATAAACAGACCGTTACCAACGACAGACAAAGCGAAAATTCCTCGCAGACGAGGAAAATGTAAAGTAGAGATGAAGATGTAGCGTCACCCCATGAAACAAAAAGAAGTTGAAAAATCATGTAATCGTTCTCTTCCAGTCGGAGCGGCACGCAGCGTCAAATACACGCAAGCTTTAGAACGATTACCGTAAAGCAGGGCCTCTTTGGTCACGCATATACCGTCACCGCTGACGAGGTACGCTCGAAAAGGCTCTTGACGGTTACGGCCTCGCAGCAGAATGCACGTCGGAGGAGGTTAACTGAACACTGCTTGGGGACTCCGGGACCGACTTTGACATCTTTTCTTTCCACATTTCCGTTCCCGTACCTTCCCTTTACGCTCTCTCATTCACAGGCACTCGCATCCGCGTTTTAAACTGATTAACCGCACTGCCGCCAAAAACTACAACGCACAAAAACGTTAGTTGTTGCTGTCAAGAAAAGTATGTCGATTCACTGTGTCTCTCGCACCGCCTTACCTTCTAGAACCTGACATTTGCAACCGCCAATTCCATAATGGTCCTGGCGATAACGAATTTACTCCTTCTGTGCCCATGTCTTGTTCCTGTTTAACACCTGTGCAGGCCTTCTGTCCATAGCAGTGTGCAACTGAAGAATAATTAACTAAACTATGCTCTCCTACTCATTTAATGAGAAGGAGAGCATAGTTCCATTAGAGGGATAGTATAGTTATATTAGTTATAGGGACTTGTTTTTCAGCAAAGCCGGGATCTCTCCAGCGTGCAACAACGCTCAGAGGACGCCGAAAATCCTTCTTGAGAGAAGAAAGAGAATGTTGCGAAAGGAAAGCCTCCTATATGAATGGCACCGCCCACGCTTCTGTTTTTCCTCTTCTTGTTCCTCTCTATCTCGTTTGCGTAGGCTACGCACGAGCGCCATAGATTTCATATTTGCCGTTTAGGGTGCATAGTTTATACTTCAAGGTGTTTCGTCAGTCCCTCACCCTCGTGGTATATAGTGCATACCTTGATGTATATATTTGACTCCTTCTTTAGGAGGTACAAGAGTTATACCATGACATATATGTCTAGCACCTTCCTGTTGTGGTATATAGTTCGTACCTTGAGGTATACATTTCACACCTGGTTTTGAAGCTGCAAAGTTTATACCTTAAGGGATATATTTTATCCTTCTCGCAGGTATATAACCTGTCCCTCAATGGTATAGAAATTACACCTTCCAAAAGGGATATTTTTTATACCTCTCCACAAGGTATACATTTATACCTTTTAAGGGATGCACTATGGGGCAAGCCATTTATACCCTAAAAGGTTTAAATTTTTCTAACAGTGTCTGTCTGGTCTGACGTTTTATCAATGTACGCTCCAACCAATCCCAGCAAAGTGCTTTAGGGGTGCAACAAAAGTAGGACCCGTCCATAAGAAAACGTTTGTACCGCAAAGAGATTGGCAGACGAAGCTGCGCTTGTGACTCCCTCTACTTCCGGTCGACATTTCACCGCACCATTTCCGCCGTTTGCCAAAACGGTTCCCTGAGGGACTGGGTTTATTCGTAATTTTATTACGTCTCCTCCGAAGCTATGGGTTAAGTTCTAAAGTACCTTAGGAGAGAGGTATACGTAAACGTACTCGATACGGCGATCCTTTAACTCCAGGCTTCCCATCAGAAAAAAAAATGTCGGTAATTATTTATCTATCCCCACGCGTAGTTATATCTCACCATTTGTTTCTTGCAGCATTACGGGCTGTAATGATGGTGTATCGCCAGTAGCGAGCTCAATGCATGTCGGTTGTGGTGGTGGCACGTCGCCCCAAAGAAACGTATTCTGTGGGTTACACAGCCGTTGGAACGAGTTGACAACATCAGAATGCGAATTCAGCTATTAATCATATCAGCTATTTTCTCATGGAAGCGATTATAATGACTGAAAAATCACTCATGATAATTAAGAGGTAAGCGTTATAGTAATAATTGATACCTGTGTCCGTGGTGAACGCGCAGCGAGAAGGACGCATCTCATACGCCAGTCTCATGAGAGGAAATTCCACACTAAAATTTGTTTTTGTTGCTGCTTGTTGTTCTATTAAGTGGCGGTCTTCGATGCCGAGACCGGAAAGTGGAGGGGATTCGATTCCTGATAGCACCGTAAGCTGTTCTTAGTTTTCCGCAAGCAATCAGAGCAATCAGAGACGCACGTTAGCGATGTCGGCCACATGCGCAAGCTGACTGACTTCTTAGTGCCAACAGTTCACCACATTCACTGTCACAACCATATGAACACGTTTTTCAAACGCATACTGTCGTTGAAATGTTCGCTTCCAGACGATAAGATCTCGATGATATTATAAAAAATATCAGCATAATGATTGATATATAAATCGATACACGAGTACTCGTCAGTTTCATTACAACATATGATATATGATACATATATATCGCTATGCGATAATAATTCCTCGGCTGTCACAAACATGACCAGCCTCGAGTAGCATATGTCAGAATATCCGACGCAAGGCCATAAATCATCGCAGACACTTTGATTATTGTTTTTCTCCGTCCCCAATATTTTGTTTGAAGGCGTCGACGCACTTACCAACATAGGCTGCAAAGAAGAATGTCACTACTAACAAGCATTTGTACGTAGCTAACGCCCACCCATATTGATAGATAATATTATATAGCACATGATCATGCAGCTTAAGTGCAGTTGTCTCACATATTGCTTCCTCTGTGTCGCCCCTTCATGCCTTGGCCAAACTTTTCAAGCATTTTTTCAAACACTTTCAAGCATGGTAGCAGAAAGGATTATGCTACACAAAAGCGTCACTACGCCTGGGAACAGATCCATGTACAGGCCATGCCAGTTCATTGTGAACCAGGGCGTTAAAAGAATGCAGTCAGGAGTTCTACTGTGTGTTTTATTCTCTTCTTTTGACACCCTGTCACCGACGCCTCCAAGGAAAACAGTTCCCACAACTGAGTGCTTTTCCTTCTTACCGAAAGAAGGCTATCGGTGGGACGAGCAAGTGAGCGAGGGAAGTGACCGCATAAAGAAGCGACAAAAGGCGACCAGTGTTTTAGTGGGCTCCAGGGATGCGCAATAGATTTGGTACGAATTTGGCGAAAATGTTGTTGCCATAAATAGAGGAGTGAATGACTATAAAGAGACGAGACTTACGACGCTCGTGGGACCAGCTAATGGCCTCCAGCTAGGGACAATTACTGCTCATCTTATATATCGGGCAAGCAATGGATGGGGTTAGAGACGAAGTTGCCTTTCATCCTGGCTAAATGTTTTTTTTTGTTTTTTTTTACAGGAAAATGAAGAGTGTGTCGGATGACAGGGCCTTAAAGGTGCTAATGACTACAACTCTGACTTTTCATCATCTAAAATATAGTGTTTCTTTGCATTAAATATTCATCTTCCGCCACTGTTTCAAACGCTATACACGACACGAGCTGCGTTAGAGGAAACACAAAATTTTTGCCACAGTTAACTAAATATTCGTGAGCGCTCGGCAGTGCCATCTGGTGAGAGCTAACATCGCCGCGGAAATGTCACACACGCACGCACGCACTCAGACAGACAGACGGACAGACAAAAGAAATAGGCACCGCATCAGTTTTCACACGTTGTGCCATCCCTGTGAAAAGGCAATTAAAAATCTGAAAAAAAAAGGCCCTCGTTGCGTGTAGCTATCAGTAAGACATCTTTCCAATGCTTAATCTCTCTTTTGGAAACTGATGTTTCACCATATTTTTCCACACTCGAAGCGCCAAGAGGAAAACCAGCGCGTGCTTGGCCACAAAGTTAAGAGGGCACATTCACAGGCATCGCCCATTACTTCCCCACTTCATCAGATGTAGAGATTTTTTTGCTTTTTTTTTTTCAGCTTCCTTCCGTCAACACAAAAGCCTAATTAAAAGAGGCGATCTAATTTTTGTAACTTTTTTACACGGAAATACTTCGTACGCGTAATACTTCGCAGGGACGGAGATTTCGTCACTGCCATATGTGAGAGGATATCGAAACACAAATAATCTTTCATTTTGCCACAGTATTTGTTTTTGCCTTTTGCTTTTCCTTTGGTGGCGAAACCGAAAGATGTGGCTGCAGGTTATCAGTGAAAATATGGGGCCAGTATCGTTAGTGACATGCAAATTTCCCTTGCATGCAGCTTGCCGTGCGAGATAGCGCCAGTGCTGCTGTGTGACTCTTCGAATGTCCAATTTAATTTCACGCCACAACGATCTTTGATTGGCTGATGCATACGGCTTTCTCACTCTTATTTGCGACACGTGTTTGCACAAAGGGCAGCAATGATTACCCAATAAATTTTAAAAAAGACACCAAAAAAGCTAGTGCAATCAGTCCGTGCATGCTGCAGGAAAATCTCCTACGGGTTGCCTGCATTCAGTTGTTTTCCACGCTGTTCTTCTTCTTCTTCTTCCTACACCGCACTGGCCATTAGCCACGGAGGCGATTGGCCATGGATTAATACAGGTGGTGGTAAATTAGAAACGG
>JARGYV010100212.1:0-14832 GCA_029532675.1 Ornithodoros moubata
AAAAATCTCGTAACCTGGAAAGAGATCCGGGATTCACAAGTCTAGTGTTGACCCATGCAGCGACATAGTGGTCGTAGGTGTTCCTTTGCAACAACCGTTCCATGAGACCCCTGTGCGGGACCCTTGTCATGGACGGATACGCTCTCTACGTGCTCGTGTCTGAGACTCGCCGTTTTCGGCATTTCACTTGAACGAAATTCGATGGGGATGTTTATCGGCACCTACGACTTTTTTTGTTTTTTCTGCAGTATATTTTTGGCCGTTTTCTGTAAAGCAGGATAATGTTCGTTATCGTGAATTGCGCATGTCCTTCTGCGGTGCAAAAACAGTGGAGCTCTGTTGTACTCGTTGAGAACTACACGACTGTCGTTCTTCCCGAGTTCCCTTTTCCCACCCCTTGCGGTTTTCTATGTACGCTGGCACAATTCTCTTTGAAGTCTGCCCAGGACGCACGTCTTCCTTAGCCACGTTACCCACGCTTAGTGGGGCTGGCCACGACGAGCGGTATGCGACACTATCCACCAGCACCCACTCGAACGCGCCCATAATACACTCATCTCCCTGGCCCTAATATTATCTGTGAAGATGTAGTAGGGATGTATATACATGTTCTGTTGAACTCATTGTCGGTACTTCCATTCAGCCTTTGCTCCAAACCTCCCTCGTGAACAGCGGACCAGAAATAGTGAGAATGAAATTCGCACTGCCTTCGTTGGTTGGAACGTCAACGCAGCCGGTTTCCTCTTGCTGTTGTCCCAAAGACGAACCCTACGAACCATGGCTAAAAGTGCAAGCGACGAACCCGATGCGGATTACGCCGAACCGTACATGAGATCTCATGCCAGCTTACTGCCAACGAGTTATGAAAAGTTGGCTACGGAAAGCGTAGCAGAGAATCCATCACCGCTTCGACGCCTTCTGGGACTTTATTACACCAGGAACTTCCAAGTACAAACTCCTCCAGGGCGAACACCTTCCAAGACAGTAGTTTTGGTGTCCGTTAAGATGGGCAAGCTGCGACGAAGTGTCCTCCTAGAAGCAGAGAAGGCTGCAGTTTCATGCAGTCACCCGCCACCTCCAACGAAGACTACTTTGGATTTTATGCCTCTCCTATTCAGGAGAACAATCCAGCCTACGTCTATGGTACGTGTTGCTTCCAAACGATCGTCCTCTTCTGCTGCCAAATAGCAGGGTATGTTTACACCAGCCATTACACTAGTATCGTCCTAATGGCTTCAGATGTGGAACACTGGTGTGCCCCGCCATCAGCGTACGCAAACATGTCCGACGAAGAGTGGACACGGAGTCTCTATCAGCAGTAAGTGACGGTATCAGCTATGTATTCGCTATGATCCCCCTTTAACTGTCCTCTCGAAAAGCCGTACCGAACCGAATCAAGATGCAGTTCTTTGAAGTATGCTCTGAAGACGTATAGAGACATCATTGCAAGCTAATGGGACTTAGTAGGCGACCGGTCTTGGTTTGTGTCGATAATGTTGACAATATTTATGGTCCGTTCTGCGGTCGCCATTCCAATTGCGTATCGTATGTCTGAGAGGATTGGCAGGAAGCCCATGCTCTACCTGTTCACGGCCCTTCTCCTCCTGGAAGGATTCGCCGAATGCTTCGAGAGTCTCTTCCGAGTCTCTGCTGTCCTCCAGTTCGTGGTCGGAATGGCTACCAGTGGCGTTCAAGTGATATCAACCGTAATGCTGCTTGAAGTTTTGCTCCATCCTCTACAAAGCCTATTGCAGTTCAGTCTCCACCTTAGGCATGGCCTGCGGCCTGTCTTTCGAGCTCTTTCGCCTGTTCAACCCGAACCGAGCCATAAACAAAGCTTCCATGATGTTGCCCACTTCATGTTTGATATGCAGTCTTTACCTGACTGTCAAGTCACCTATGTGGCTCATGTCTGCGCTGCGCATATGTAAGGCTGAAGAGGTCGTCCCTTGGATTACCCAGTTTAACGGAGTCTATGACTATGATACCAAGAAGCGATGTCAAGCGTAAGCTTCGACAAGAAGAAGACAAGCTGTCCCGCTTAGGCGAGACCAGTTTGCTGGACGTGACCATGTCGGTACAACTGAGGTCTCCTATGGTCGTCCTCTTCTTCTGTTCGCTAGCTGCAACGTTCGCGATGTACGGCTACGTACTGTGGCTAGGCCATAACTATACAGTCGCACGTGTCATATCTGTTGTCATCCAGCTTACGCAGTCTACAAGGTCATTCACATGCAGGGCCGCAACAAGACACTATTTGGCCATGGATTCAGCGGCGTCTTGTTCCCTTATGATAGTCGAAAGCGAAGAGAGAGAATATGCATTTAACAGCCACGCGAACGGACAGCGCAACAGCGAATGTGCTGCTTAATCAAAAGAACAAGAGGGAAAATGGGAAGACTCAGTCGAGTCCGGTAAATTGATTCCTCCCCTTTCCACCGTGTTTCGTTACTCTACGATTTGCGCCCATAAGATGTCCATGCACTGGTGTGACGGAGAGAGATCGAGGGATCCGATTACCCGGGAAATAGTGACCTCCGTTAAGTTCGGTTTTCGTTGCCCTTGAACCTCGTCCAGAGTATAGTCATGTCACTCATGTGGAGAGAAGGGCATGAAGGAAAGTGACGTGCCGGGAGCAGTCAATCTACCCCTTTTCTCTGGCTTTTCTTGGATGGTGTGTCTCGGAATTTGCGCTGAATTCTGTGCCAATGCGTACCGGAGCCCGTGTGACTGAACAGAAGAGCTGCACGCGTTTATGTGAATCATATAGCAGAGACCTTGCGTCGCATCGAGGACCTTGATGTCGCAGAGTGGGAAACTAACGCTACATCGACCGCGACACGTATCAGCCTTGAGAAGAAGACGGATGTGGACACACAAAGTGACAGCACTTCCACTGCACTAAAGCTCTCGTATCTATATGGTCGATTTATAGAACCTTCAGTGTTTGCCGTACGGCCACTTCGCCTGACAGATTCACTTCCAGAAATTCGAGCGCGCCTTCAGTATTCGGATGGATTGCCCTGCGTGCTGGAAAAGCGTCGAACACTCAGTGGTTACACAACGGAGATCACTGCAACACTCTTTTACTGCACCCTCCTTGCTTTACTGATTTTTTCTTCTTTCTTTCTTGACGGAGTGAGCTTCTTTCTCTCTTATTCTCCCTCCATCCAGGGCGGCCGTTTTGGGAAGCGGCAACCCTCGGCAAAATGTAGGACTTTGGCAAACGAGAGGAGAACTAGCCGGTTGGACAAGGAGCTCACATGAGCCCAGTCCCTTGTGATAGGTTTCGTCTATTGTGCCTCTTTGTCTTGCTTAACACTTGTGTACTAACAAGAGTGAGACGCTTGGCAAACTGTTACTGCGTCTTCGCGTAGGGCAGAAAGAGGCTGGTGCCAAGTGCGTTTCCGAAGCGTGACGGAGGCACGCGTTTTGCGACCACTTCCGACAGTTGACGAACGGGCTTATCGAAGACAGTATCTACAGTATCCAAATATGATTAGGAATTGCAGCAGGAACGTTAATGCGTAAGAATGTGTGAGACAATAACAAGGCTTTACAGCGCAGATGTGAAAGCGAAAAAAAACAAGCACGAGATGGCAAGAAGGTAGTGGTAAGAAAAGCGAGGTGCGAAAGGAAAAATTCAAAGAAGCTAAAGAAATTGTTGTAGTAGCAAATGGAGTGTGCATGCGCTGTTATGGCGGTTGGGTGCAACGCGGCGCGAAAAGTGAAGGTAATCTTTTATTCCAATGTATTTGCTGACCGATTAGGTGTTGTCTGGTTCAGGGGACGTGCCTTGCGTGAGCTTCTTCTTTTGAAAGAAAACGAAACAGATAGAAGCGCCATCTATTCTTCCTTATTAGCATTTGCCCTTTGGTCTGACTGTCTTCTACCCATACTCCCCGCCCCTGATTCTTTGACATTCCCACTTGTACCTTTATCTTGAGCTCGCTTCCTGTCTCCTACGCAAAAGTGGATCTCCCCGAACGCGCGACAAAAAAGCCAAGACCTCCCGCGGTATAATTAGGTCCAACGAAAACCAGAGTGACCACGCCAACGTCAGGTGTTGTATCCCGTCCAGCGAGCAGTGCACAGGAAACGGTGGTTCCGGTGAAGGGGTGTTTGGGGCAGGGCGGACTGGGCCAAAAAAGTCGTGTCGTTGTCCCCTCTCCCTTACCATGAGAGAATAGCATAATGGGAGAGGGAGGGGGCGTGTAGCGAGCATGGCGCCCTTGGGTCTTTGCCAGAGCACTCTGCAGCCGCAGCCGGTGCCATGCGGCCTGCCCTCTGTCTTTTGCTCTGCTTTCTGCTCGGTGGGGGACATTTTTTGCCCAGGTGTCATGCAACGTCTTCTGCGTACTCCGCGTCACAACCGCAGGTATGCGTCCTTCTTTTTCAAGACAATCACGCGAAGATAACGCGACGTCATGTTGCAGTATTCGCGCAATCGGTCGATAAGCTTCTCTGTGCGGGTTTGTGGGGCCAGATTAATCTTGTTTGACGCGAATCATGGCATAATTCAATGTATTCCGGTTGCATAGATCAGTGTCGGGATTGAAGCTTTGGTTGCTTTTGGAGCAGATTTTTTATTTTTTTCCTTCTACCTCTCAGCTCCTCACTGTAGCGAGCTCAAGGGCTGGAAGAGATAAGAAAGTTATGCTCCGGATATTTGCAGGCCATTAAGCTACCTGCGGCTTGATCGAATGGGCTAAGCGCACGCTCGGCATGTTCAGTCTCGGAGGCTGGGGGTTCGGATCCTACTTCAGGCTGTGCTGTACGGCGTTTCTTATGGTGTTTTACGGTGTGTTCCCCATACGTTAGAGGCGTATGTCAGCAGTTCTCTGTGAACTCGGCCCAGGGCGCGCTCTTCCCCCCACGGAGCAACATGTCGTCAGACTAGGTACATAACGATACGCCACCACCAAGAGGTCGAGCTACATGAAGGACGTGAAGGAATCGATCGTACGATTAGTTCCGGACACCCTTTCTTTACATAATAAAATATGGATTAGGTAAAGTCATGCAAAGCAACAGACCCGGGTCCTACAGTGAACGTCTACGACTAAGTGAGGGAAAAATAGGTTGGAGAGAATTGTCCAGTTTTATTCTGCAATAGCGGGGATCCTAGAGATTCGATTCCTCGATAAGCTTTGCATTCGCCTGCCGCTTGTATTTTCTTACCCTTTGATTTTTGTGTGCGTGGGGGCTTGTATGCTTTAACCAATGCATTTAAAATGCGTGACTCACCACGCAAACACATTCACTTTTTACTGTACTCCCTTTTTTCGGTCGGTCATCAGATGCGGAGTAGATAACACGCTTGACTTGACACGTTGCAGCAGCTCCGCATGATAAAGAGTACAAGGTGTTTCTTCTGCGGATAACCGGCTTTAGAAGAGCTTAATTTATAGCAATGCACTTGTAGCGCAGTACATATTTTAAGTGCAGTGAAGCTGAAGAAGGAAACTTGTCACCTCTTCCGATACTTGAAACGGCAGTTCATCACATGGGAACACACCAGCGTCCTTGCCGTGTAGTATATGCCAAGAGGTGCACTTCGCAGAGGGATGCACGCATATCGATGCGCTATAATAACGAAACCGAAACAGCGCTGACGCACCACTCCATATGCTTCTGCTACCGCTCTTACGGGGAAATCGTTAGTTCTTACGCGTCTGATTCATGTACTAAACATATACTTCAACTAATCCACACAATTCGATCGCTGTGACACGCGCTGACACTGTGCTCGAGTTGTTACATACCTTTATTTCTTGCACGTATTGCGTCGTTTGCCGAAGTCTTCTTGTGACCATTTTTGCAGTACAAAACTGATGGTCAGTGTTTCCTTTGACGTCATTATTATTTTATTTATTACACCTCCGTAGCACCAGAACGAACAATACAGTAAAAGAGGAAAGAGTAAGAGAAGAGCCGTGGGTGTATGTTGGAAATGTAGATGACATTGTATACTTGTAACGAGGTATTTCCTCGCCCTTAACGAGACCTGCAGGCTGCGCCCTTTCGCCGCTTCTGTCCTATTTATTTGACACTGAAAATCTACGCAATGCATCAAAAAGGGAGGACTGAACTGTACATTGTACAATGTTAGACGACCTTGCCGGCGTGCCGCAGCCGAGTGCAATGGCGCTGGGCCAAGACGACACGGTTAAGGTCGATGGGCCAATCAATCAATCACTGTACAACACCGTTGGATCGCCGCTACATATAGTCATCCTTCTTACCATCTTTTGCTGCTTTTGGTCTTGGAGAATGCTCGGCCGCGTTGAGCTCTTCTATCCTGCGCGGTTGCTTTAGCTTAATCGGACGAGCCGTACAGTTTGGCTTGGAATATCTTTGCTTGTTTTTTATTCTTTTTTCCTGCAATATGAACGATTGAAAGATAAAATGAAGCAACACAAAATAGTTACACGCTTAGATAAAGTGATGCAGCTTTGTGGAATTCAACGTTGCTGTTCAACATTTGCGCTGATAACTCAGTGAAACTACTTTTTCTGACGTAATCGGTGTTCCTTAACTTAACTTTACCATTGTTCTGCTATTTCGTTCGTGCTTCACCACTACAACAACATATATTTACTATTAAATCGTATGCAGCATCACTCATACAAGGCCGCCCCATTCTAAAATTACAAAATAAGGTAACACAGCATATGTCATACGGAGAATACTGCATTCATATCAAAACAACGGTGCCTTCTGCAACGACCGTCCGTTCCTATGTTACTTCTGTCTTGTCACAGTCTCATCCGCTGCCTCCTACAAATCCTGCGTACCTATACAGACCCACGCAACTTCTTCCCATCGGATGCGTGAAGCCCACTATACTTCAAACTCAGTGGCGTAAAATAATTATTCTCTGAAGGGGGCCTCAAAAGTCATCATCACAGCGTTGCTGAGCGTAAAAAGAGGATGTAAAAAAGAAAAGAACTGACCACGTCTCGCCCTGTCGTCTACGACATTATTCCGAAAGGCGCAAAGCGGATCGCCCACATTTTGGTCACCGGAGGTGCGGTTTATTGTCGTGTGTGTCCCCCCCCCCCCCACCCCCGTCTTCCCCTTTTTTTTATTTTGTCATTTCGCTCCTTGACCTTATTCAGCACAGCCATTGTATCATCTGTGCAGCTTATGACGTCACACCTTTCCAACTGGCAAAAGTGAACTCGTCATGCTTTGGTGCACATCGAGGCTGCTGCCCCTTCTGAAGGCGACGTTGAGCTGGGCAAGGGTGCTGTTCACGCCCTTGGAAAGATTATCAGCTTTTATTTTGTGTAACTTTCAAATGGGCAACTTTGATATCACACTTCTTCAACAATTGATCACCGCGTGAATGACGGTTGCAAGGGGTAAACATAGAAACAAGATGAGAGAAAGTTCAAATAACGTCCCTGCGTGCGTGTTTATCTGCAGATGGCGAATGAGGGACAACACAGCGATGCGAATGTGGGTTGAGTCTAATTGGTGTACGTTCAGCGGAAAATGACGACGGGACGTCCGGTGTCCGTTAGAGCATTGTCATTTCTGAGTGGGAAGCCAGGCGAGCGGCTCAGGGACACCTGTTACATATACTGCAGAGTAAAAATACTGAGCGTCAGAGGTACTTTCTCCTACTTCCATTTCATGTAAAATGTGAAGCAAAAGGACTTTGGAGGATTTTCTTTTCTCTACCCCCGATGCAGCGGCACACACGGGGGAGGGAATTAAGAGGTCCTAATTGCATGCTCCTCCCCTGCCTTAGTGCATTTGAGGCAGGGGTATGAAAGAAAGGCACTCCTCATCAATAAAAACGCGTGAGGGACGGAAAATGGAAACAAACTCATGAAGACTGTCTGGAATCATGCGGCACACTCCTGACTATGTACTGCTCCCATAAAAGCAGGCCGCGCAAATTTATCACCATCCAAATTTAACACTGTCTGCCCCACAATTTGCCAACCTAGATTTTGAGTGTCTAATGCGCGCCGCCTTAGATGTAATCGTCGGCTGCTTAATACCCTTCCGGCTAGTGAGGGGGAGGCGCTGTCTTCATACACGGAACTGCTTTTCACGAAGGGCATCATCAGGACGGAATAAAGGGCTATCATTCGAAGCTACTTCGGGCAAGACTTGTATAATAGCCGTTAGCGGAAGTGCCACCACTCTATGCGCGGCGTCAACAAAAGCGTCACACGGGGCAGAATAGACAGCAGGTGTCTGGACCATCGATTGGTTGTCGATAAAAGATTGAAGGGGAGGAAAGTGTACGGTCCCCGACCTGCGCGAACGCTGTGGCTCACGTGCTGGTCAATGTCCCCTTTAAAGTGTTCCAAGACATGCTTCAATAAGTCTGAAAGACAAACCATGCAGGTTGAACACGTCTTTACAGAGGTTGGGAAAGAAAAAGCAAAAAAATAAATGACAGGTTGAGCTTCTTTGCTGTTGGAGCTTCGTGTCTCTTTGTTCCTTGCTTTTGTCTTTCTCGTGCACTTCGTGAGCTCATATTCTCGTCTTTTGAAGGGAAAGTGTCACGATCCGACGCTCGTGTTGTGGGAAGAAACAGACCGATCTCTGGGCTCTGACGCGCTAAAAAAATATGCGAAGTGATAATTGATTTCTGTATACATGCCCTTCTTGGATGTGTAATATGAGCGAAACTTTGCCTTTACTGTCAGCTTCGATTTAGTGGCTGTTTGAAATTCCCCTCTTGAAGGGGCGGATTCTACTGAAATATGTGGCGCTGCCGCTACCGGGCAATGTGAACGGACCATATACCACAAATTACAATGGGTTTATTTTCTGTTCGCTAAAAGCATGGACGAGACGAGCGTCAGTGCGGATGAACCCTTAGCAGCGAAAGGAGAAGCGATGCGAAATCTCCTACGTGCAGGCGATGGCACGACGTCTGGCGGGGTAATGACTTTCTAACTGATGCCACGAGACACACAACTACTTGAGCGCACTTCACGCAAATGAACCTTCATGAGTGACACATCCGTCGTTTCTGCATCATACGAGCCGTCATCCTTCAGCAAGACGGGAACACATGGTCAACGACCGTGATGCTCCTCGCATGACTCATGTCTCTCGAACAGCTGATGGGATGCCCACAGTCGGCAGAGAAAAGAAATTATGGCAACTTTTTGTCTAGGCTTTCTTCACCCGCCCCTTTCAGTTCGTCTGCTTGCCGTCTGCAGCGGTCGTCTGTCCCGACTTTCGGCAGCGGTACCGTTGAAAAGGTCTCGGTGACAGATTGGAGTCAAGGGTAAGAACTTGGCTAGGTTTCGAAGGTTTTGGGACTCCCGCTTCCGTTTGTCAGATTCTTTTTCTTCTCTCGTTCTATTATTCGGTCCCCAATTCAAGGTCCTGTTTGTCGCCGCTTTGTACTGAGCCGCCATCCATTGGTAGCGGACGACATCTGTCCGTCACATCACACCTTGAGAGTTAACTCGGGTTAAAAAAGGAACCGCTGCCACTGAAAGACATAGGAAAAAAGAAAAGCAAGTCTTACTCACAGGGCCTGCGAGGTTGCTAAAAATGCAAGTGGCGGAATAGTGGTACGATTATGGAGAACCAGCGGAATGGCCTAGTGAGCTAAACGCTCGCTTCCTGTCAGTTGCCGGGCACGTGCCAAAGACTAGAACATCGTGGGGATTTAAGGCGTATGCCGGCAGTTACCTGAGAAGTTGGCCCAGGACTCATATGTCCCCCTTCGTCAGTCGTGATATTGCCCGCGCTAAGCGAGGTCGACTACGACGAGCGGTCAACGACATTAAAACTACCACCACCACGATTATGGAGTTGTCACGTAACTCTTGAAAAACGTCAGTAATCGGCAGAAAAGAAAGTGTCCAAACAATTTTTTTTAAACAATAAATAAATAAAAGTCGCCACTACATTTGTCTTAGCTTTAATATATTTTATAAAATACGTGCGTGGTGCCTGCAACTCTTTTAGAAGCTAACCGAGATAGCTTTCCATATTCAATGGCAAACAAAAATCTGCTATGTAGGTCTAAAGATTGAAGTTGTGGAATGATGACGAAGGAGTAGGTCACTTGTGATTGGACGTGGGTATGCTCAAAATAGACCACTTCTCCTTTTACCATACCTGCCAAAGGAAGTGCTTTTGTTATTGCTCGAGACTACGGTGAGGTACGTGCAAGACTTCACGAAATTCCATTAGTGGCGTGTCCTACAGGTGTATACACGCATTTAGTAGACGTGTGCTACCCTGTGCGTGTGCTCGTGGGAACATAAGTATACGAAGGGCGGAGAAGACATGCTGTATAATGTTGGAAGCAACTTGGGGTGCAACAGCCGTATACAGCTGACCCAGAGAGAACATGGCAACGCGTATTACAATAGCGTCAAGTGTCGGTCGCCTTTCAATAGCACAGGAAAGGGAACTGCGCGCGGAAGCCTCGACAATAGGGGCATGAGCGGTCAACAAGGCTTACACTTCATCACAACGGTGCTCCGCCACTGAATCCACAATGACGCCCCAACTATTCAAAGGCACACATTTGGCAGGCCAAGTGACACATGGGCTGCTACGATATATACATCGCCTTTTGAAAAGGGAAATCTGTAAGAGACCCTTTAAACGTATATTGGTGCATTGACTCGGCTGTGTCCTTTATTATTGTTAAGAGCAGTGACTGATGAATGAGAGCTCTTTGGCTTTTTTTTTTTTATTTCGTTGTATGCCTGTATCTGGGAGGAAACGATAGTGCGCGCTTTCTTTTTGTTTCTCTTTCTCTCACCCTTTTTAGTCTTTTTGTTTGCTTTTTTTATCACTTCCAGGTGCATTGCATTTGGAGAGGGCAAGCGCATCAGATCTCATGTCTCTCTTGTAGCGTTTTATTCAGGTGCACTGCACTGTCCATGTTTTTGTTTTTTTGCATGATAGATTTCTAGCATTGCTCAGTGATTGACTTTTCAGACTTTTAAAAGCGATTATCCCATGCTTTTTTCTTTAATTTTTCAGCTTTGCAGGAAAGCTGCTTCACTAATTTGAAACAGTGGGATTTTTATCACGATTGTTACGTCTAAAATTAATGAATACGCCTACATATAAAGGTCATGTGCTGCCATATGAGCGGCACTTTTGGACGTCACTGCTGGTCGCATAAAATGCCGCCAATGTCGCACGAAGGTCAGAAACAAACAGGATGATCTTTTTTAGAAGGGCGTAAATACGTTTAACGAGCAAGCAGTAAAAAAGAGCGGGCCAAGCTTAGCCAAATTTCTAGTCTGTTTACTCGAAGGAATTCCTTCCTCCGTCCGAATATATCGCGTAACCTTTGCTTCACGAATAACGCTCTTGAAATCTTCCTGGCACGGAGCCAGTAGGACTCGATCAGACCTGTTGGGAGTCATAAATACACGCATAAAACACGTTAAGACAAAGTCATCAAAACCAGTGAGACAGAAAAAAATCAAAAGGGTGAAGTGACTAAAACGGATTGATCCGAAGAGAAAGCAGGAACATTAACAGCTGTCTTCTGATTTAATGTATTTTACAGCAGTTTACCGCAACGTGAAACGGTACAAAAGCGCATATATCACACAGAAAAAGCTGGAGTCAAACAAGATTCGAGGACGATAGCTAAGTAGAAAAGCTCGATTGTGCCCTGGGTCAGGTCTACGGGACACAAACGTTTCCTCCGAGGGAGCGCACCTCGTAACCTTTAACTTTCATTAGCGGACCATTCTATCTATTGACTGGACCTGAAACAACGCTCAGCCACGGCGGAAGTAATCAGTCCAATGTTCACCTTTCTCCATCGTGTCCCCCGCAAACAATGGTCACTTCCGCGACGTGACTTTTAGGGTGACCCAAAAAGGAGGAACTATAGTTCCGTTGGGGCCCCATAGTAGCAGACGACACGCACCGATCACCGCGTCGTCTTGCGTTAGCGCCACAGCTGAGTCCGCTCTAAATATTAGACTCATCAAGCGTGAAAAGTGTATCACGTTGACAGTGGGGGAGAATGTCCCCTCCAGCATCAGTGGCATCAGCAAGGGGGAGTGTCATCTGCTACGTATCTCGACTTGAAAAGGCTTTGAAAGTCGATGTTGTGGACACTCACAAGGTTGCCCTCTCCTGTTTTCCCGTCAGAAATTTAGTTTATCAGGATCACTCGAGTTGCCCAGACAGAGAATAAAGCACGTACAGAATGTGTTGATGCCACTGCGATTGATCCAGGTGGGAATCTATAACAAACCACTAAGTTAACTGAACTGCGCCTTCTATGGCATCATTATGGCCCTATCGTCTGTGCAACAGAGTCAAAGTGATCGAACAAAGCACGCGTGTTCACTCGTTGAAGCACGGTCGGCAGACCAGATAGTTCAAGGCCGAGCGCAGACCTCTGCATGGGATCTGGGCCGGTATTGGCCGGCTAAAAAGCGCCGGGGCAGGAAGCACCGGTTGAACAATCTGTCTCACGCAACGAAGAGCCCTTTCCATAGAAGCGCGTACCATTTGCAATCAAAGTTCCGTCAAAACTAACATTGTTTGCTGTCGGCGGATAGGAAGAACGGAGCCTCAACTGCTGGCAGCTGAAATCGGTTGCATGACGTTATGGGCGTGCATTAACGTATCATTCGATACATGAACGTCCGAAAACTGTCATTCCATTTGTGCGACTAGAAAAATCTATGCAGTTCTAGCGAGTAGGAATATAATGGTATAGGAACAGTATTCCGAGCGGAGATTTTCAGCACGCACACCGAACCTTTTGTAGTGGGTCTTAGTAATGACTTGACTTGAATCCTATATACCACGATGGTGACAAATGAGCATAAAATCAACGAGACCTGACATTCAAAGACAACGATGTGCTTTCTTGTGCTCAGTCTCATGAGGCATATTTATGTTTATTATAACTCGTGTTATCGTTCATCAAACTGTCCCTGGCCCTTTTTACCCGAAGAGATTTAAAATTTCGTCACTTTCGAAAATGATTCATACTCTGTAAGCATGGGATGGGGATGTTCATCAGACGCTTACGGTGTGTTTCATTTGCAGTTGCAACCTAACTACTTCTATGATGTGGCCAAAAAAATGGAGAAGCTACTCACAGTCGGAGCAGAGCATTCTGGTTAGTCCCTGTTTATACACTTCCTTCTACTGCATAACACCGACAGCGATGTTTACTTTTGTTTGATCCAACACAGATGCCAAATACGACGTGTTCGAACCCCACTTCGAGACGCCGCCCTCGCACCAACGCCGTCGCAGGCGGCGGCGAAGGCGACGGCACCCACCGGACGCTGAATTGGGCGTCGAGGTGATTGCCTCTTTTCTATCCCCTTTATCAGAGTCATGGTTTGAACTGAAAAGGACGTTAATGATGATAATTCATTTTTAATTGATGTCAAAAGTCCGCTATAACGAGGCATATGAAAAGCGGGTCAAGCATTTTTAAACTGAAAATTGCTTTTTTTCTGAAACGGTAAAGGACATCGGAACCGTGGAAGGACGGTTGAAGACTTGGTGCAGTGAGGACAAAGCCATTCAGTATGCTCCAAGGAAAAAATGTTCACATTACTTTTGTTTCCTGTAGGTGCAAGCGTTTGGGCAGAGCCTCCGCTTGGCACTGGGGCACACGATGGCCCTTCTGTCACAGGACTTCCAGCTCCTCGAGGTGGGGACCTCGGGACGTGGTGGTCGGGCACGTAGGGCAGCCATTGACATGCAAGCCGATGCAGACTGCTTTTATCAGGGATATGTGCGTGGCATACCAAGAAGTAGGGCAGCCCTGTCCATTTGCAACGGCTTGGTGAGCATGACTCTGAACCTGTTGGTGCAGGATTCTTCAACTGTGCTCCTTCCGTTCTCAGAGAGGGCTCATAGAAGTACCCAATGCTTCATATCTGGTGTACCCGCTGTCTCAGACCGCTGGACAAGATGCCAATAGTACACATCACCCTCATATCATTGTTCAGCAAGATCAGCAAGAAAGGAGGCTCTGTGGGCATTGTAAGCACTTGAAAGTTATTGTAGGCTCGTTTGAATCCTTGTCGTGAACTCATATCTTCTTCTCTTTTTTGTCTCAATGCTCTACTTGTGCCACAGACGGTAAATCTCATGAAAATTCCAAAATAGAGAGGTACCCACCTGTGTATAAATCGCGGCAGCGAAGACGCGCAAGGCGAAGGGTACACCGTGATACGAAAGCCGTCATCGAAACAGCTGTGTTCGTTGATCAGGCCTTGTACGCTGCCATGGCCAGGGCATTTCCGGTCAATACTGACCAGGAGCTGGTCACTTTCGTGCTCACCATACTGAACGCAGTGAGTAGTACATTAAACATTCAGTGTTATGGTGCATTATGCTGTGTTCACCACAGCATTTGTGGGCTGCATGTTCAAACTTTTCAGGTCTTTTATAACTCGTCTACGACAAGTCAATTTTCCCGCGAACAGTATTTTTGCGGCACAGGGATGGTATGTTGCGACATCTGGTAGAAGACTAAGTAAATATTTGAAGGTGAATAGGTGAACCGGTCAAGTAGTCCAAGTGGTCATTTTGCTATTGGCATCAACAAGGTGGACGTAAGGTGTTAGTCAGGCAGGACTTGACTGTCCGGTTTGTATAAAAAAAAAAAAATAGGAGAGAGAGAGAGAAAAAGAGAGTTGGGACATGAGGGATTGGTGGAGTGGCATCCCCATACGAAGCGAAGGAAAGTACAGTCTTAGGCACTTCTGGCCAATCTCCCGTTTCGGTGGCTTTGCTCCGATAAGCGCCCGACTGGCGGGCAACGAGCGAAGCACTGTTGGACTCGTCGAGGGGAGGCTGGGTATCGGCATGGTATTGCGTGTTTAC
>JARGYV010100213.1:0-12770 GCA_029532675.1 Ornithodoros moubata
CCCCCCCCCCCCCCCCCCCCCCCCCCCCCCCCCCCCCCCCCCCCCCCCCCCCCCCCCCCCCCCCCCCCCCCCCCCCCCCCCCCCCCCCCCAAATGCTTACCTGTATATATATATATTAGGGGCTGTCCAGCACTGTCCCCCCCGAAACAAAATTCTGGCTACGCCCCTGGTGAGCACAGTGTGTGCCATAATAAAAACGAGCATCAGCAACAAAGGAAGGATAGAAAGGGAAATGCACAGCCACACCTGAGACACCTTCTGTATCAGTTTGAAGAAGGGGTGTAGGCACTTGCAACAGAATAACCTGGCCAGATGTGGTGGTAGAGAGGCGGAATATAGAAAAGGAGAAGACAAAGAAGACTCCCGCTGCAGCACATGACAGAAGGAAGAGGAAGAAGAATGTCCCACTGAAGTATTCCAGGAATGAACGTATAGGCATTTAGTCAACGAAGGAAGACCGGTTTCGACCAGAAGGACACAGAAGGAGATGCCAGCACAAAAAGAATCCTCAGCTAAGGAGTCAGAGACAGTTGAAGTCAAGAATTTGAGGCCCGAAGAAGCAAACAAGAGCAAAACAGCAGAAAACGGAAAATCGTCGAGCCCATCTAAGACCGTGACTGCAGCAGAGAAAGAGAAAGCTGCTGTCCACCATGAAAGCAGTCCGAAGGCTACCGAAGCCAAGACCGATACCGAACTCACGAAAGAAAAGTCATTACCTGTGTCGCCCAGGGCCAATGAAAACCCCAAAAATCAGACAAGGGCTACAGTAGGACTGAAAGACAACAAGAGAGGTGTGGGAAAAGACTCGCCAGAATCGCATAAGAAAAACCAGATAAAGTCGGAAACTGACAAAGATGTTGACGCTGTCCACCATGAAAGCAGTCCGAAGGCTACCGAAGCCAAGACCGATGCCGAACTCATGAAAGAAAAGTCATTACCTGCGTCGCCCAGGGCCAATGAAAACCCCCAAAATCAGACAAGGGCTACAGTAGTACTGAAAGACAAGAGAGGTGTGGGAAAAGACTCACCAGAATCGCATAAGAAGAAAAACCAGAAAAAGTCAGAAACTGACAAAGATACAGGAGGACACAATCAACACCGTGAAGACACTTATGCTGATTCAGCGAAAGCAAAAACAAGCGAAGAGGAAGCACAAGGACAGTCTGCAATCCAGGAAGTACCTGAAGCCACTCAAACGGCAGATGAGACCGAACCGCCCGTCGAAGAACATGCCGCAGAAGCAGGTTCTACGGCAAAGATGTCGGAAGATAGCGCCGAGCCCACTAAAGAACCATCAATTACCGAATCTAAAAGCGACGTCATTGGAACTGACCCCGAGAAGGCAAGGGTGCAACATCGCACGGAGGAAGAAGCAGCGAATAAAGAGCAAATAAAACACAAGCGTCTTTCAGACGCAAAACAGTTTCGAAGACGATCAACAAGTTCGGGTAATGGGACTCCCACATTGCGAACTTGGCTCAAGGTAAAAAACGATACTGAAGTTGGGGGAACAAACCAGGCAGACCAAGACACGAACGTTGTGAACAAAGAGGACATTGGGCGCTGGCTGTTTTCGGACTCCCGGCAGGCCCGGACAAGGTCACTGACTGCAGAGAGTGGGCCATCAGGTAACGACGTACCGAGCAGAAATGGTCAGGAATTCGGGCCAGGGTTGCAATCGCGCAGGGCGTCATTGATTTCTGACAAATATGACAAGACTCCTTCTGCAACTTCACCGGAAAGTTCACCGTTGCTAACCGCAAAGAAACCGTTTGTGGAGCCGACTGTGATTCGTGCCATAGCCGACGAAGTGCTTCAACTTATTAATAATAACTCGTCACTACCCCCAAGTCCAGACCTACGACAAGGGACATTATCAACTCGTACTTTAACCCCGAAAGAGACCGAACAGCTGGGCTCTGCTGCGTCCACTCGACCATCGATGATCTCGAAGATAAGGCAGAAGTGGGATTCCCTGGTCTCTTCGACGTTTGGCTTCAAACCTGCAACGGAAGAAGTATCTCCACAGGAACTGGGGACTTCACCATCCAATGCTGCTGCAGACAATTTAGCTGGCGTTGGCTCCGAGAAGCAGGATGGGCGCTCGAAAACTGAAAGGAGGAGTTTAAACTCAGAAACAGGCGCGCCTCCACCCGACGAATGTCCGTCACCGCTGGTATTCGTGACCGCACCTGGGACTCCAATCTTGAGTGGTCAAAGGCCAACCTTACAGGTAGAGCAAGTAAGACTGCAGTCTATGTCATACACTCCACCTTATGAGGACACAACTGCATACTACAATCCTCCTCTTTCACCCTCATATCTCGAAGCACCACGTCACGCACCGTCTCGGGCCACACGAAGACGTACATTGAGAGAACGGAGACCGACAGGATATGTTTTCTCACCCGGCTCACCAGCTGGTCCTCTCGAGCAAGAACCATACAAAGCACAGCCACTCACTATTCCAAAACTACCAACTCAGGGACGTCGGAATAGGACCCGTGATGTTGAGATCTCAGCTAAGTCTCCTGCTGAAGCTGAACGTCGACCTTTCACATTTCAGAGGGTCTTAAGGGACAGAGGATACGATTGGGGTTACATCCCTCATGGAGTTCCTTCACTTGTACCTACTCAAACTTCGACTACGCTGGTGAAGTGGAGGGAACCATACAGCACTTGTCAAAGTATTCCACAAGCGGAGTACAAAGCGGTGGCAACACAAGTGCGTAGTGCAAGTCACAACGTCTTGCCCTCAAATACACCCGTGGGCCGGTCCAATAGATTTCAATGGTTAACGCCACGGGTGGGTTCCCCAGAGCCATCTTACCACCAGTTAGGAGGAGGCAGACTAGACAGCATCACCTATGTTGAGAAAACGGACGCTCGACGGGAAACTTACTGCAATATACAAGACCTTCTTTTGATGAAAGGTAATCAATCCTTCATATTTCATGCTCGTACGCCTTACAAATGATATCGCTAAAGTGTTGATATCGCTAGTGTGATCTCATAGAAGTGGCGGATCCCGTCGAAGAGAACAAAGTATAATGGGCTTCAGTCCCGGGTTTCAGCATCAAAATGTTCTAAGCCGTGAGGCCCAGAGCTGCCGGAATTGGAAGCTACTTGGTCGACGTGTCAAACCGTTTTATTCCTCCAAGCAATAATTAAAAGTAAACGAACAAATCCCAGGGAGCGCTCGTGCAGTTCCTTGTCTTTCCTCATCCTTTACCATCTACAACATGTGGTCTCGTGACTTACCTTGCAAATGGTAAAAAAATAATAATAATAAAATGACTATTTCAACTCAATTTGAGGATTGTTTGTGTTATGTCTGTTCTAGTTTTTAGACCACCAGCTTTCATCATGTAAATAGTGGCACATATTAATACAGGCACGTATTGTATTCATCATCTGAGTATGCTTCTCTTGCAGGTAACAATGACATTGTACGAGTAGAGCCTTCACTTGTATCTATTACTGCACAGCAACCTGAGAAGGAAACGTCGACGTCAAGAGAAAGCTCACGTGGCAGCAAATCCCAACTCGGTGCGGAGTCACAACTGGTCTCCGCTGCGAAACGACTTCGCTTCGCTGTTACCATAGCAGAAAATCTTCGAAATGCCGCTCAGGTTATACAGACGCTCAAGTATGAAAGCAAAGAACAACAACTTAGAAGAGACATCGTCACTGCAGATCTGCTCCGTCGAGCTGCTTCCGCCAGCATGGACGCCCGAGAAGCATCTCGTGCGCTTATGCAAGCATTTCCTGATTTTCAAGAGGAGAGCTCAAACTCCTACGCCACAGCCATGGAGAGCTCGTCTGATCATTGTCCTTCAAAGACCTTCTCCGTCCAATGGAAAAGCCCCTCGCATACTTCACCCACAGGTGCGGCGGGGGAGTCACAAGGTTCTTCGAAGGTTTCTTCCTGCTCTTCAAAGCTGCACCTGAGCGAAGAGGAGAGACAACTCATGGCATTCACCTTATGTACGAACGCCGAGACTAAAACGACTGACTGGTGGGGCAAAGAACTAGGAAATCAGCGCACGGGGTCTTCGACAGCTGTCTGCAGAACATGCGGACATCCTCTTCCCTCGAACGACTTTCCTCCGGATGACACCGAAAAGTCAGAGGACGCAGCTGACGCAGGATCGTGGTGTACCACCTGCCTGTCATCCCTCTTTTGCAAGTCTCGCTCAAATGTCAAGTCAGAAACTGTAAAAGGAGAGGCATTTACCGCGAAGTATACTCCGGGAGCTGGCTTTTCGTGGGCAGCTGTAGCTAACGAGAAAGCAGGAAATGCTAGCGAGTGGTTTACTGGTACCATAGACAGTTGGATAAACTTCAGGAAAGAAGACACTCAAAAAACCCTTGGCGAAGGCAACATTGCAAACCATGAGGTAAAGGGGAATGATGCCACTAAAGAAGGGGCAGGATCGGTGGCTAATGGTCAAGCATCCAACGTGATGGAACTGGGAAAGGCTCTAGAGGTACCCCCTGTTGCGTCACCTCTAGTAATCAGTATACCAGCTGAAACGGTACAAGAGAAGGATGGAACGAAGAGCAAGGAGGGAACACAGGAGGTAGAGGTGTTCCCTGTTTCAGAAGATCCAGAAATGATCTACCCTGAAAGCAAATTTGTAGCTATCATCTCCGTCTGCTGTATTGTCTGGATCCTGATAATTTCCCTCAGCTCCTTTGCCGGACATCGTATAGGTGGCTCGCGAAACATTATTGGGCATTTTGATCCCTATTCTCTGAATGGAAGCAGTTCTTTGGATAGATCGACTAAAGTGGTGCCAAAGTCAACACTAAACGCTTCCACCGAAGCTGCGGTTGAGACTTCTTCAATACACCCTGGTGCTTTCATCTGTAAAACCAGGGCCTGTCTGAGGCAGGCGGAGTATTTGAAATCAATCTTGAGTGGCGACCCATGTTTGGACTTTCACGACTATGTTTGCAGTAAGGTAATCCACAACTGGAGGATGGATGGATGGCTGTCTTTATCCATGGATGCCATGATAGTGAATCGTTTAGAAGATAAAGCGTTGAAATATCTGAGGAACCCTGCGAATACAGACATCGAAATAGCGAGAGAGCTACTGAACGAGTGTGAAAGTTCTGGTGGCGTTGCAAAAGAGGAAGTGATGGATATGATAAAATCCTACATTAACTGGGATAACTGGCCGATCGAAAATAGTTCAAATACTTCTGTCTGGAAAACAGCAGGAGTTGTAGCAAAGGAACTTGGCATCGAAGCTCTGTTCCAGACGCTTCTAGAAGACTACAGTCGGGACAGCACTGTAAAGAAGTTGGTAATCGTCGGTCCTCCACGCCACCGGTTTATCGACAGGGATAACGAAGCTATCCTGGATGGCGCCAGGAACGTTGCTGTAGGTCTCCTTGGACTTGCGCAATATAGAGCCACATCTATCGCCCAAAACATCGTCGAGGTGGCACAAAATATTTCTACGAGACTCGTCTTACACCACAAGCATAGTCCTCGTGTTCTCCCTCTCCGTGCAATCCACTTGGGCGTCAGTAGCTTCCTGTTCAGTATTTATAGCGACGATCTTCCAACAGCAGGGTTATTTGTACAGCCAGCATACGTTGATGATGTGTGTGAGCTTATCGATTCCCGCCCGCAAGCGATGATTGACTACATTGTCTTCTGGCTGCTTCTTTTCTTCGCCCCTTACCTTGGAGTCTCTGAACTCACGGGCCTTTTTCCTCGGACGCTTTCGTCGCTTCCCTTGCTTCCAGATAAGCACTGCTCCCGGGTCGTAGAACGTGCTTTGCCCGTGGCCTACATGCGCGCGCTTTCTGCATCCTTAGGCCCATTGACCTCAGTCCGCCACTGGGTAGCTCAAGTGGAGAGCAGGCTCCTTCGAGGGATCTCTCGGCTTCAATGGCTGCAAGAAGCAAATGTCACGGAAGAATCTGTGGACGTAGGATTGGCGAAAGACCAACTTCGTCACACGAAAATCTTCCACTTCTTCCCGGTTCGGGCCACGAGTAACGTGTCGTGGACAGCGTACGAGAAGGAACTTCGGAGAAGCGTCCTAAACGCCACGAGCACACTGCGCCGCATCATAGCCGCGTCCAAGCTTCGAACGAGGCGCCACTCATTCATTGGGTCCGCATTCGACACAGACGTGAGTATCATATCCCGTACAATCCCTCTGCAAGCACAACTAACCAAGGATAGGTCAGTGGCTGGCAGACTGGTGACTGCCATCGCCTAAGCTTCACCAGTGCTATGAAGTGGCACATAATGAAAGGGGCTAATGCTGCATACACCGAGATGAGTACACTCTCTTCTCTACAATCTCTTCAGAAACAAGTCTTGGATCCTTTGTATTGTCCGATTCTCAAACAGCAGTTAGAAATAACGCAATCATTAAATTATGTCAATCAGCCCTGTAAGTGTAGCTCTAAACTGAATATCTCCTAAAAATTCGCTAGCTTATGTGCTTCCGGAACGGAAGTATCCCAACCATAAAAGTTTGTGGGTTGGGGTGTCCCTCAGAGCCACACCGACAAAGATATTGTCATGGGTAACAGCTCTCTCACATATTGACAAAGCAAAGCTACGTTATATTTTTTCATCTATAGGTGTTCCGTTCCCTGCGTTTCGTACATGTCCCAGTCGGTGTCCTGGACCCGAATGCATTGCAGAACAATGCCAGCCTCTTTGTCTTCCACCTGGCGCGGTTTGCAGTACGCATCTACCGAAGTCTCTTGGGCCTCTTGCGACCTGGTGTTACCTGGGAATCGACATTCAGCAACACTTCGAATGCAGCTCTTCATCGGCTTCATCGATGCTTGAGAGACGACCTGACACATATTGCAGAGGGCTTGAACGATGTCTCATCCGCCTTTCTTCTAGACCACACTGCAGCTGTCATCCTTGCCCATGCTGTGAGTACCCCTTATATCTTGGAGACGCAGGAAAATCGTCCGTGGGCTGTTCATCCAGACAATAATTCCTCTGTTGCAACATGTAGATGATCTGGAAGCCCCATGACTGTATATATAGGCGTGGAGAAATTCTGCTGTTTCATGCGGTTCACAACGGAGGTTTATAACAGGTGCCTATCTTCCGAACTCAGGCGTTCCAGGAGCTGCACCAGACGAAGCGTGTGTGGGGAACAGACTTTCGGCTTGAAGGCCTCGAGCTGGTTTCCTCGGACCAGTTGTTCTTCATACACTTCGCTTTGGACAATTGTGAACTAGCCGACACGCAGGACGAGCTACAACCATCGGGGAAACTGCGTGTGAACGGCCCACTTCGACAGAGCGTAGCATTTGAACGATCCTTCGGCTGTCAACGTGGGAGCCCCATGGTTCCCAAACGACGATGTGAGGTTCTTTTGCCTCATTAATCATAAATAGCCCATTTTCAGGGCTACACCATTTTCTCCAATATGTAACGTCAACAGGGAGGAACTATGCTATTGGCATAGGAGTACGTGTATGTAACAATAAATAGCAGCACCTGCCATTTGTTTCTTTTGTCTCTCCTGCTCCAGAGAAGGTACAGCCCTGTATACAGCCCTGTAAGTCAGCTGCTGCCATGGAAATAGAGCTTTTGATAAATAGGCTCCAAAATGGCTCCGAAATGTGTGTGTGAGCCACTCGATCGATGCAGTACAAGACGATGCAGAATCGATAACTATGAATGTTGCCACATCGGAATCTTCGTGAACATGCAGTTCATTCTTGAACGAGAGATTTCTAGTCAAGAATGTGCTTTATCACTCATCTGGCACGAGAGAGAAGAAAACATGCATACAGAACCCAACTGCTCATGTTTGGCTTCTCTGTGTCAGTGCTACCGCACTATCCGACTAACTATTACGCCATAGCACCAGTGGATGTTATACGTGACTTTGGATTGTTTTTTATAGCACATTGTACTTCCGTGAGCGAGTCTCAAACGCTTGAAGCAGCGCGGTTTTGTAACTCGTCCAGGTAAACGTATGGTATGCGTTATCAAGTTTTACTTGTCGCTTGTGCGGAGCTGAATTGGTCAGTCATATGGTATATGGTTTGAATTTGACACGTTTTAAATATTCCAAGGATGCATTGAAGATCTCTTGGTATTTTGTATGAGATAATTCCATGGGAGGTTCTACTATAGATCCGGTTGCCTGTGTAAATAACTGGATGACTGGCCACAGGTAAGGTGACATCTGCTGCCAATGAAGCAAACTCAAAGCAGCGGAAGGAACGCTGTGGGAGACGCGCGTGCAATATGGCAGCTGTCGGCGTCGTCATCTTTTCCCAACACTCCTGCCCATGACAAATGCTGAACCTGTGATGATAGGAGTCTGGAGTCCTTTAGGAGAGTCTGGGAATTAAGACTGGGTTGTTTGACGATGAGCAAAAAAGCTGTGTGTTCGATTGCCTTCTCCTGGCTGCCTCCACATATTGAGACATGAACGTTGATGCCCAAACAAGCATTGTCCCAAAAAACTAATGCAGTCCACTGGCGACCACTGAGAACAGGTGCAGTATCGTCATGTAGTTGCACATCGCAAGTAAGTATCGCAAAATGTTGGCGCATCCCACGATTCCGGAGACTATTCTTCCCGCAAAGCACGACTGTAGGAAAGGGATGGTGGTTTCTTTCTCCAAGTCAGCAAGCTTGGCTACGGCTCCAGAAACATCTCCAGCAGAATTGTAGGACTTGAGTTGTCACAACTATAGGTGGAGTACGCTCAGTATTGCTTAAAAAGCCTGCAAAAACTCGTTTAACTTGCTCAATTGTCGGCCGGAAGGTTGAAGCGATATTCATGGAGTATCATTTTATCTTTTTGTTTCTGTTACAATCCAAGTAAATAAAATTATATATTTCTATACTCTATATTTCTATACGTCTACACTGCTGGTTCAAAAGAGCTTTAGAAGTGAGCATATATCGAGGGAAGTTGACGTCACAATCCAAATGCGCTGTCCAAAGCAGCACTCTCATAACTTTAAAAATTTTCAATCTCAATAGTCCATTCAACGCACTTTGAATCAGTCCAATATTTAGCAAGCAAAATGAAATTCTTCAGAATAACCTTTTAATGCCCCACTAAGTACATTTACAGCGGAGAATGCATTTTTCAAATAATTCTACACCCTTCTTTTTTTTTTTTTTTTTTTTTTNTTCAGACGTAAAAGCTAGTGACTAGAAAGGAGAGACCCGCTGTTGTTGGGTATAGCCCCTCATAGGAGTCAGGCGACGTATAACAGGGGTTCGGATGTAATACGGCAACAGTTCTCGGGGCTCGTTTAAATAAAAGCCTCCCCAATTGTGTGCACCTTTTGTCAGCAACAGTGTGCGCTGTATAGGGTCATGGGAGCACTAAAACCAAAATTATATTTTGGACCACACAAAACCATACCACAAGATACGATATCATCTTCAATTACCCTCACCTGCTTTCGGAGGTGCTCTGGCATGGCTGGCCGCAGATTTACGGAAGCAGGCCTTCACAGACCCTCCAGAAGGAAACCTGATTGCAATGGAAGTGCTGCTTGTCTCGCCAACAGGCCGCACGGGCTCATCCAATAAGTACGCAATAGATGAAAATTACTGTGTGTGATAACTGAAAAATTACGCACATCCATGGGATTACAACCTAACATGTCTGCCGTTTTCTTTTAATACAGTGGTGCAGTAAAGGAGGTTTTGTACAAAAGGTTTTTCTGCACAAGGCTACAAAGCAGCTGTCAATTTCACTCAAGTCCCAGCATGTGGTTGACAAACTGTACACACAAGATGATCATAGGTTGCCACAGCACCAGGTAACGAATGAAGTCTAAGAAGTTCCCGTATAGCATGTGTGGTTTTTGCCATCTAATGTTGGATTGTTAAGAAGCACAGTAGAAGAATCAAGCCCCAAAAATCAACACAGTATTTGCATTCCCAGCATCTTATGTTCGACCAGAAGGCACACAGCGTAACTTTACGTCTCTCGTAACTCAAAGGATACGGATGGCAGAATATATGTTTCAGGTCCACCTTCTCCTTGCAGTAAGGGCACGTCTGCTTTTTTCCCACAATGCACCAGCCACGAATGCAGAATTCATGAAATCTGAGAAATGTCAAGGTATAAAATACAACATGGCAACAACGAACAGCTAGAAGAGGATACAGGTGTCCGCAGGGCAGCTTGTATGTCTGCTCCACTATAGCGTCGTTATTGTCCATGACGAGGATCTTGTTGCCACACACTGCACACACGTTGGGCTCCAACTGTCTTATGGGGACACCTGTCGGCGTGTAATACTGTTAACACAGAAGCAGAACGTGTCAGCCGTCTCTTTTGTTTCATGTGTCTGTGAAACTCTGAAACCAAGCAATGAGGTTGACAAACACGGGGAAAATTGCATCAGTTAACCTGTAATACAATCTTTTGTCTGCGGTGGAGAATGTGTGTACAACTTGTCGAGGTCAAGAAAATTCATATAATTCACCGATATAATTATACAGATCAACATATCTAACAACCAATCCAATAATAATAATTTTTTCCTTTCAGTTCATATTCACAACAAACTAGAAATGCTGTGAACCCTCCTCAAAGAGCTGTCTGTTCTCAGCCCCACTGTCAGAACGTTGCAAAGTCGTTTCGGACCAAAGCGGTCATAAAAAGGCCTACAGTTCAGACCCTGCAGTTCACAGTTATATAAATTGAACTAATCTAGTCAATACAAATACGATAAATATAACAGACATCAGTACTTTAATATTCCTGTGGCTAACGAAAGACACTGATCCTTCATGGGTTAGTTGTTGGAAATGCCTTACGAATCTCACCCCAATGGTGCAGGCCATCCGATCAGTGATGATCTCGGAAAGATCACGACCCAAGAGGCCAAAATAGAGCCCATAAAAGAGCAACAGAAGTCCGACATCCATCCACGTCTGTGGCTTGGCTTGGAATATTAAGTTAACTCCCAGCAGCGTCATCATCACAATGACGTACCCAACCACACCGAGTGCATAGCTAGAGATGGGAGAAAAAACAAAAAGGCAAGAATCAGCAGCAATTACAAAAGGTTGGATGAGGTGTGGTAACAGTACCTCTTCATGTGAACCACATAAAACCATTTGTAGACCCATCTGGGAGTGGTCCTGGCGATGGGCTTGTGCAATGCCCAACTGACCACTATACAGGTCAAGATGGTGAACACGGACCATACGAAGACGAAACGCCACCAGTGAGAATAGCAGGACATGGCTACAGGAACCAGCCACATGCCTATCATGGACACCCGCTGTTGAGGAGGCAAAAGATTGATAGAATGGCACAAAGACTGCAGCAGCATGGTTTCAATTTCAGTCACAAAACTAATCCTCTTACGGCTGTCCATTTTTTCCCTTTCGTTTTACATCTGATTGCAATGTCAAAGTGGAAGTGCAGTTCTTGTCTTTGGTACAGAAACAAATCCTTGTACATAACCGCGTCCACAATTACTGCACGTGTTCCGGACACATGCTGCTATCATGATATAATTGTTCTGAACGTTTCTCAGTAGTCAACTTGAACGTATAGCTATTAGCTTCAGCAAGCACATATTATAAGTGCACATAGTAGTAAACTAATGCAAGCACCACATCAAGAGTGTTACCTGGTAGGAGCTGAAATGTCGTTTCTTCCACTGGACAAGTAAAACTTGAGCAACGACGACGGATACCAATAGGATGAGGATCATGTAAGCGTGCATGCGTTCATGGCCACGGTGCTTCTCATGCATTCGCGCATGCTCGATTCTGAAAAAAATAAAACAGGAGGGATCGCTTGTACCAGTGAAGCACCAGGAACTAAAAGAACCTCGACAAAATTTAAGGAAATCAGCAAGTTGTATAACATGCATACACTGATGATATGCATGACATACGACACAATGTCTTATGCACATGTGGGCGACATACTACATTTTGGGACTGTTTTATGCAATGTAAAAAGTTCTTACTTGAACCTCTCGTCATCTGGAAACTTTGAAAGGTCTATACTCTGGAAACGAATTGAAAAATAAGAAATTGTAAGCACTGCATAATATATCTACAAACCCCATAGGGATGGGCCTAATTACAGGTATCACTGAGCAGAGGGCTCATTCCCCTGTACTGTCGTATCCACGACCTCTCCGCGATCACGCCATGAAAAACGAAGATACCAATTTTATCTAACCAAACCACGACTAACCTTAAAAATATACACCAACCTGTTTCTAACAGGAGCCTGACCTAGACCAACTTCAGTTCTAAAGATACGTAAAATACTAAGAAAAAAATATAGCAGATTAACAGTTCTTCCACAAACAAACAGATTTAACAACAAGTTGCTACAGTTGAGTTGTGTAATTAGATTAAGCGTGAGCTCCCTGCAGGACCTCATACATTCAGTAACAGTAAAGCCCGTGGCTTTTACACATATTAGTACTTTGTAAAGTACCATGTGAAAAACACGTAGTACGGAAACACGGATAAAAAGTATGTTTGTATGCAGGCCTGTTGAAATCCATGTCAACTTTTCCGCAAATGTACAGCATGAAAATGAAGTGATGACGAGTACACATGAAATCAAATAGTGAAATCAAAATACGACGATTGACGTTAGTTTCTATAGGCTAACCATTGTGAGGTGTTAGCTAATTGATAGTACTCACGTCATTTAGTACGAGAGCCAGATCGATGCCGTGATGGTGATGCGCCATGATCCGATTTTAATCCCTCAAACATACTATGGCTGGGCACTTTCGGTTCAGAT
>JARGYV010100216.1:0-18523 GCA_029532675.1 Ornithodoros moubata
TTTTTTTTTTTAGCTTACCATTGGACACACAGTAGATATAGTCTATGCACCATTCCTCTCTCACATGTTGAGAATACACACTTTTTTTTTTTTTTTACTTTCTTTTTACGTCTCAAACTCATCTCGTGGGCCAAGAGGGCAATGTCCTCGGCCATTAGCAAAAGAGGTGTCTGCTGTTCACTTTGTTGACACGTTTGCACATTTAGCGAGGTGGCTTGGACCAGCATTCCTCTCTTGCCCTTCCCCATGCTGTATGAAGCTGTTTTTTGTTAGCTAATCGTGTTGTTATGCACCGCGATGCTGTACATACTGTAAATATTTTTCCACGTTAGAAGAGTGTGAAGAATCGTGTGCCTGCTCGGCGGCCGAGGGTGGCATGATTTGAAAGAAAAATGTATTTGCTTTCTTACAAAAGCTATAAAATATATGCATTGAGAAGAAACCGTGTCTACAAAGTGTGGTCATTTCAGGAATTTTGAGATTGGGTCAGAATAGCATCAAACTCTAAAATCACAAGCCTATCTAATCTTGTGCACAAATGCTGACAAATATCTGGGCATAATGCAAGGAATGTACGAGCAAATGTGCCTTTGAAATAATTCATGCACAAGATGTGACCAAGTCAAATCCATTTAGTCTGTCTTACATTCACACCCTACATGAATACTGGACACGAGAGGACAGCAACATTCACTTTTACTGTAAGCCCCTAACCCCAGGATTGTAAACTCCTATAAAACTCCTGTAAATTTCCTATGCCCATGTAGTTTACAGCATCCCTCTGATTCCCAAGGTAAAGACTCACTTGAGCTGGTGCATAGCTCGTTCAGACTGTTCGACTAACGGACTAACTTTCTGAAAAAGCAACTTGAGCAATGAAAGAAACAATAGCGGGACCGTGACATTGTCATACAGTGCTTGACCAATGTACTTTATCAATTTGGCGGAGACCTCTGGCTGCGATAAGCGGGAATCCACTGGGAGGTTGCGGGTTCGAATCTTACTGTCAGGTGTGCTATGAGGTTTATCATGGATTTTCTCTTATACGATAAAAGGCATGTGTCGGCACAGCTCACAGGTAAAAATCACTCGCAAGAAACGAGAATCTCGGAGAAATGGTGAAGCGAAGACGTTGGGGATGCCATTAAAGTCAATACAATGCCCCGGAATAATAGAGTAGCACAAATGCCGGAAAGCTGGTGAAAGAATTCCCGAGACCTCTGATGTGTTGTCCGTTCTTTTCACGCCTTATCTCAGTCTTCTTATGTGATGCGATACGCCGGGTGTTGCAGTTGTGTTATGTGGCAGAAGTGTCCATCGCTATCGATATCGCGGGATGTCTGCAGTGGTGTCTGAGAAAAGGTGCGTGGATTTCATAAACGAATGCTATGTCACTTGTGCTACTGAACACATGCTTCACTTTAGTTAATGACATTTAGGAATTTTATCTGCTGTTACTCGTCTGTGCGTCATATTTTTCTGGGAGGCTGTCTGCGTGCGAAGCTGTCAGAAAAAGCTGTGATATTGCGAAGCATGGCAAGTGAGGCATTTTCCGATGCCGTCAAGGTCCACGCCGACCGAAAGTTTTACGATCTGCCCGATTCCTATGCGGTAGAATCTTTCATTAAAAAGAACAGAGGTAAAAAATTAGTTAGTGACAAAGCATTTTTCAAATATATAAACGATAGCGTAATTGGAAAGGATGCTACCTTCGTAGGACCGTATGGCCGGAGACCAGGTTTGTAATCTGCTCTCGAAAACAGCGAGCCACACTCACTAAATTTTATCATTCACAGTCACTTACTGCGATTATACGGCATCTGGGAAATCTCTGACCTTCATTGAGGAGTTCATCGCGAAGGAAGTGCTGCCAATGTACGGAAACACGCACACTACTACGTCCGTAACCGCGCTGCAGTCGACGCTTTTCAGACACGAAGCACGGTAAATCAGCCTCTTAATAGTACCCGTTCTTGACAAGTGTTTTTCTCTCCGCTGAGTTTAGGGACCTAGTTCGCAGCAGCGTAAATGCCAGTGAGAATGACTCTGTCGTTTTCGTAGGCACTGGGGTGACAGGTGCCGTGCACAAACTGTTAAACGCACTCGATTTACACGAATCTCCGGTAAGTGCCTATTTTTCCGAATCAACCTGTACAAAGCATGCAAACAAAGTATGCACTGCCTACTTTTCAGGTAGTTTTTATTGACACATTTGCTCATCATTCTACACTGTTGCCATGGAGAGAGACACATGCAGAGGTATGAGATAGGATAGCAAGAGTATCCCATGTTGTACATTGCGTGAATTTTCGGTTTCTTGTTCATTTCGTATTCAGATAATCAGGATACCTGAAACTCAAAGTGGTCTACTGGACACAAAATACCTTGAACAAAGGCTAAAGGTATGCACTTATTTAGGATCCTGCTTGAAACAAGGAGTTTTAGGGGCCGGTCTCGAATTAGGGAGACAAGCCTTTCGTTGTGTGGTCCTTCTAGGTTTACCATATTAATTGTTTTCCAAGGAATTTCGGGAAAGTTCGAGGAAACTCATTGGCTGCTTTTCTGCTGCATCGAATATCACTGGAATACTTGCAGACGATATTAAAATTACGATTCTGCTGCATCGATACGGAGCTTTGGCCTTTTGGGACTATGCGACAGCTGCCCCATACACACAAGTTGATATGAACCCTGTTGTGCCGAGGTAATGGGAGGAACGTTTTCACAGGTTTAATTTTTGTACTTGTGTGCCAGTCTTTTTGATGCCCTTCACTATCAATTGTTTTATAGCACCGACCAAAGTTTGGCATACAAGGATGCCATATTTCTTTCTCCTCACAAGTTTGTCGGTGGGCCTGAAACACCAGGTAGGGCTGCAGAGTGGCAGTGTCGGTGTATTTATGATTGTGGTCACATTTGTAGGTGTGCTTGTAGCAAAAAAAAGGCTCTTCGCGAACGCAGTGCCATCAGGTTGCGGAGGAGGCTCCGTGTTTTTTGTAGGTTATTTCATTTTTCCTTCTGTCTTTAAATTGGCATTGTACTACATGTACAGGGTGATGATGGTTGGTTTGTTTCTATTTTCATTCAGGTGTCAAGGACAGGACACAGGTACCTGAAAGAAATCGAGATGCGTGAGGAGGGTGGGACGCCATCCATCATAGGTGCCATTCGTTGTGGGCTTGTTTTTCAGTTGAAGGATTCCATCGACCCATCTATGTTAGAATTGAGAGAAAAGGAGCTGTGCAGGTAAGATGAGAACTGCTATGCAAAGTTTGTTTAACGACAGCTCCACCAGCCGTTGATTATGTGAAGCTCCTCCCACTGTAATTATAGAGGCACTCGACAAGGAACTTGCCGTCCAGTTTGTGCCATTGAGCCAATAAATAACTATAAACAATAAAAACAATAAAGCATGGATTGGATAAATGTTTCTTAATTGCCATAAATGGGGTTCTAGGGCAAGTGGGCCACAGTCGCTGCACGAATGTACCAGCAACATAAGAAATGTTACTTACCTGCGAAGAAGTTTGTGAAAAGTTTGTACTAATGTGTTCTTTTCTTTCTTTTCACTTGTGCTGTGTGAACACAAGAAAGGCACTTAATACCTGGAAGGAGAGCCCAAACCTGGTGGTCCTCGGCAGCACGACCGTGCCACGATTGCCCATCTTATCCTTCCTGATCCGACATCCGAAGTCTGGCCTCTTTCTTCACCACAACTTTATCTGTGCTCTTCTCAATGACCTTTATGGAATCCAAACTAGAGGCGGATGTGCCTGCGCTGGCCCATATGCTCAAGACCTGCTGGGAATAGATGAACAGCTCGCGCTGGAATATGAGAAATTACTTGCCGAGAACAGGTGGGTACGACAAATACCTCTGAAAGCATGCCATTCTATAAAACTTGTACTGTCTCACAGAATGCTGGACCGTACTCACCTAAGACGGTACATGGAATACTCGGAACGAGAAGTATTGCGTCCTGGATTCGTTCGACTTAACCTTCCATACTTTATGCCTGACGACGAGGTTGACTTTGTGCTCAGTGCAGTAAAAGAAGTTTCTGAGTTGGGCTGGACTTTGCTGCCTCAGTACAACTTTAATCCAGAAACTGGGGAGTGGAAACACTTACGACATCAGGTGCGTCATTAGGAGCATGATTGTGTCTGGAGTATGTGTACTGAGGGATGGACGTCACTGAATGAGCAGGTGTTTAAGGACAGAAAGTGGCTGGGATCTATTTCGTACCTTGAAGGGAAGTTCATCTACAGGAGAACTGGGGCACCTGAAGAGGATGTTGATGAATGCCCCATGAACAAGCAGGTACGTAAGAAGTGTGTAATGTTTGGGTTAGGCTTACAGATGGAACATACCCTCATTCAGGGTAGAAAGTGAGGGACCCTTTCCTTTGCTGCGCTTAATTTCAGTGTCATGCAGCATTAAACATAGAGCTTTTTGTGCTCAACTTGGTATTCGTTATGCTTTTTAGGAATTGCTCTCAGAAGCAAAGATTGTTTACAGCAGTGCTGCCAAGGTCAGAGGAACAATTTGACTTTTGTCTGTTTGCTGCTGTCTGTTGGCTTGTCTCGTGTACATCCTTGTGTACTGTTCACCATTCTCTAGGCAGCAGTCAGGGCTACCATGGCAGACCAAGATATCATGTTTGACTCCATAGCTGCAAAATTGAGGTGGTTCCTGCTACCAAGTGAGGCGCGAAATCTGGTACTTGGGAACGATATTGCTTTTCCCAAGTTACCTTTCACACCTCCGTCTTTAAAAGACCTGCCGGAAAAAAACATCAAACCAGCCGTGCTGGACACGTCTGTCGCTGTAAATGGCCATGCGCCTGAGACGTGTCGTCCCTGTGCTGAAACTGCAGACTCCGACTGCACAGTTAACGAGTCAAAGGAAGGTGCAGTGGTGAACTGCCACTGGCATTCACCCCCAAAAAAGATATTCAAGCCATTCTTAAAGGTACAAAACATTCTTATCAGGTAGATCACAAACCACTTACTTTCTCCCCTCCTGCAAAAAGGCTGTGACAGAGTTCAGCATGGTCTCCCACAAAGACAGAGTCTTGGTCTGCCTTTCTGGTGGGAAGGATTCCCTGTCATTATTGCACACAATGAAGCAGTACCAGCACTACTTAAAGAATAAAGTAAGAGGTTATCTTTTTTACTTTCTCGAAAACCAAAGTCTCTGAGAACGCTTTACAGGGAATTTGCTTCGACTTGGGAGCCGTGACTGTAGACCCTGGCAGTTCGTCCTATGATCCGAGGCCCTTGAAAAAATACCTTGCGGCTCTAGGTGTCCCATATTTTTACGAAGAACAATGTATGTAGAAATATGAGCGTAGAAGTGGAGCTTATTCTTCGAGTGCTACAGGTATTGTGGAGCAGGCAGCTGCACTGCCAGAATGCACATCCATCTGCAGTTTCTGCAGTCGTATGAAGAGGGGCAGGATCTATGCCTGTGCTAGAAGAGAAGGCTACAATGTCCTGGCCCTTGGTCAGCACCTGGATGACCTTACAGAGAGGTAAGAGCACAACACTGCGCATTGTGCACATTTTTAGACAGCTGACTGTGTGTTGCAGCTTCGTCATGTCCATTTTTCACAACGGTTGCTTAAGAACAATGAAAGCAAACTACGTAGTCAGGTAAGCTGTAGTACAGTAATTACCTTTGGTGATTGAGCACAGAATACTTAGAAGCATCCCATTTCCACTTGTGTGTTGAGGATATCGTCGTCAAATTTTCGAATAATTCCAGGGAAGGAGATCTACGCGTGACTCGGCCGTTTGTCTACGTGAGAGAGAAAGACCTCAGAAAGTTCGCTGAACAGGTATACTACAAAAACGTTTTGTTTGAAAAATTTATTTATTTATTTTTATTTATTTACTTATTTATTTATGCAAATGACAACACAAATCACAGGCTGCGTTCCTTTGTTACAGCGGAAACTTCCAGTCATAGCCGAAAATTGTCCGGCATGCTTTGAAGCACCGAAGGTAACTTCACAATGCAATGAAAAGATGTTTTTGCAACAAAGGTTGACTTTCTCTTTCTAGGAACGGCATAGAGTGAAACAGTTGTTGGCTGCACAAGAAATTCTCTTTCCGAAGCTGTTCTGGAGTCTGAGTTCTGCGATGCATCCATTGATGGCCATCAGCAAGACTGGTGTTGAAGGTGCATTGTATAGAAATGGTGTTAAGACGGAGAATGCTTCCGATTCGGACGACGATTGACGCAGACTTGTATAGAACAGATGTACCTCTTCCTGTACATATTAAGTACTATATATTTCAGTGAAATTATATCCATTGAGTCGTAAATGTCCGTAAGCCGGATGACTTAAATGTAGTACATAGCTCACATAAAATATAAATATATAAAAAGAATGTGAAAGTACATGCTACCCAGAGAAAACCGGTGCATGAAATCAAGTAATTATTGGCATAGTTTCAGCAGCTTGCAGCTATAGCTGGGAGCTACAGACCCTTGTTCATGTGAGGTATTGTTCATCACATTATTTCACGTAGTGTCTGTCATGTTCACGTAATGTGCTATGGACGGGACGCAAAATGAAGAAATAGTCTTTATTATTTTTGAAACCACTTCCGCCGTTTTCCACCAACCCCCGGACTGCTGATGGACTCTAGCTTTCGCTTGTGCTTTTCAACAGTCTGTCCAAACATGTCAGGCTTTTGATGGGCTGTCTGAAGACTCCTCTGTTTCTCTTTTTTAAACCGCCTCCCCTTCTGGTCCCGCTTCTCCTTTTTATGCACCACAACCTTTTTTCTACCCTTTTTTGTCCGTACCTTAGGTCCCATGTGGGTTGGCAGCTCCTTCATCTTACGATTGGCCACAGTTCCCATGAAATGTTTTCGCTCAGTTTCGGTAACGCCAGTAACATCGGGTACAGACTGACCATCCTGCTCAGCCTGTATCTCCTTTGCCTTTTGCCGACTCCGTTGAAGTCGCCTCTCCTTTGCTACGAGGACGGCTTTGTTCTCGAGGCAGAACTCCACTATCGGCCTTCGCTTTGCTCCAAACACTGAAGGGTTGTTATTAACCTCTCGAAGAGCAGCAAGGGCATGTTCGTGCTCTGTGAACGTCACAAATGCAAAACCTTTCGACTCCGCGGTGGAAGTCTGGAGGTTTCGCATCACGCGAGCCTCTGTTATTTGAGCGCCCTTGGGGGCATGTTTCAGGAAGATCGCTCGCAACTTGTTATCGTCGAGGCTCTGTGGAAGGTTGTGGACGCTCAGCCTTGTTTGTGACACAAAGTAGTGCAAGTTTTGAAGGAGTTTTTTCTTGCGTCCTTGAAGTCTGGCCCTTTTTGCCATGTCTTGTGAGGATACACCGTGTGCCGCCTCTGTTCCAGGACGAATGAGACCTTCTCGTGCGAGGTACAGATTACGATTGTCCTTCTTTTCTTTCTTTTTTTCACATCGCTTTTTTTCTTCAATTTCATGGCGAGAAAGGGCATGAGCCACATTCAACCGACGGCCCTGTAGCAGAATCCCTTCGGATGTCTCGGCCGCTTCAATGCATTTCTTCGCACTTTCATCTTGTGTGAAGCAAACAAATGCTGTTCCTTTTGGGTGGTCCGTTGCCGGATCCGTGCAGATAAGACAGTACTTACAGGTGCCATATGCCTCCATAACTTTCTGAAGTTCTTCTTGCTCCACAGTAAAGGGAAGATTTCTAACAAACACAGTACTTCCCAATTTTTGGGGTTTGGAGAAGCGTTTCCTGTTTGTCGTTTCGCTCTCACTGTCACTTTCTTGGTCGCTTTCCTCATCAACATCTCTCTCAAAATCTCCAGCCTGCTCGTCATCCTCTTCATCATAATCTGCCTCTTCTTCCTCACTCTCGTCATCAGCACTTATGTTGGTCTTCCCCTTCACAGCATCTTCGTCGCTGTCACTCGGATCGTCACGTGCTTCGGCACTTTTCGTCTCTCCCTGCATATTTCGACTAGCCAAACTTTCATATTTGGACTTCGGCAAAGAAAAATCCACGGCCACGGGACGACCTGCTATGCTCTTCGCATTCAAGCCATTGATAGCTTTGATGGCATCCTTGGTCTGGTCAAACTGCACGAAGGCAAAGCCTCGCATTTTGCCATCGGGTTTCTTTGGGATTGTCACCTCTGAAATTAGTCCGTATGTTCCGAACGCCTCTCTGAGGATTTCTTCATTGGCCTTAAAGGAAAGGTTGTGTACGATAAGTCTCGCCTTTCGTTTCTGTTTTCTTTTCTTCTCCTCCTTAGACAGCTTTCGCTGAGACTTCTTCTTCTCACCATCGGGTTCTTTGAGGGGCTTGGAGATTCGATGTGGCGCGATCTTGACACCAAGAGTATTATTCCGCAGCTTGATTGTGTGATGTAAAGCTGCTTCAGCATCGTCGCGGACGGCGAATGTTACGTACCCAATTCCTTTGGAAACTTTAGGGTTGAGTTTGTCTCGGACAATGAAGGATCTCTTTGTTGGCCCAATTTCTCCAAAAACTCGCTGTAACTCGTCACTCGTAGCATCTTGAGGCAAATTTCTCACCAAAAGCGTGCACGATAACTCCTCCATGGGGGCAGCCATGTTGCCCACAAATGTCGCTGGCGATGCGAGGTTGCAATAATGGATGCGGGAGCGCAACCACTCACCAGGATTCTTGTATACAGTGTGTATATGGGCTAGGACGTGCGTGCAGGAGGACTGCAAATGTTTAAAGGTAGTATAAAAGCGGATAGAGAAAAATGCAATCTCACAAGATAGTTATGTCACCTATCTTTACGAAAGCCGTTTATAGCCTCGCTGACAGCCCAAGAGCAGGCAATCTAATTAGTTTTCTTTACTGCTGCATAATTGTTTCTTTTAATTAATTAATCTTTTCAAATTCATGGAACTTGAACGGCCCATGAAGTCTGACTGTGGAAAATTCGCCCAGAAATATGCCATTCTACTGGTCTGTATAGGAGCTGTTTTCCTGTTTATCTGTAGCTTATACGCCATCATCAGTAAGACCATTTGGTTCCACCTCCGACCACGCTTCTGCCATAAGCTGCACTGACGTTGTGAAGGCCTTGCAGCGTGCCGTGAACATGTCGCTAGATCCATGTAAGAATCACTTACATCTGCAGCAAAGCCAACCTGTTCAAGCTGAAACAGTACGCCTTGTGGTGGGACGCTTATCGCTTGGGAGTGGAGGAACGGCTCTTACGAGCGTTGATTTTTTTCACCACTCACAGAAACTGTTGTGGTCAGGAATGAGCCAGCAGTATTCGACCATGTGAGAAGAAAGCGCCAGAGACCCGGTTTCTTCAATTCGGGTATGTTGCGAGCCGTTCTTCGCAAGACGAACAAAGAAAGACAGGGGCTCTGTTCATGTGAAGCTCCGAGAAACGAGAGCACCGGCGACCTAAATCCCTTGCCGAACCGTGACGTGACCACGTGACGCAAGACAACGGTCCTCCAAGGCCATGTAGAAGAAGGAGCCCGATATCTGTATTCAATCCGTTTCCATCTTTCATCAAAGAAAGCTCTGTTTCGCTACGCTCCTCAACATGGGCCCTAAAAATAATGAAAGCAACTGAGGCCGTGAGCAACGCTGTAACGTATTCTAGTTCAATCGAACTGTACCGGTTCCTGTCTTTTCATTTCAACGTTAATGAACTGATTAATAATGGAAACAGCCAAACCGAAGTGGAAACCGGGAAGGGGGAGAGGGAAGACGATAGAAGGGAGGCGGGAGAATAGTGTAACGTCAACCAGTGTCGTCGTCTGCATGAGTTTGGAGAGCTCATAGAATCAGGTCGGAATCAGCCTGTTTATGATCGCGCGTAAGGAATGAGAGATCGTCGTTTTAGAAGAGGCAACTACGGAATGAAGAATTGTCGTTGTCAGCAAATCAGACGCCGATTCATACACCCAAAAGCGACAGGCGATAGGAAAAGTCAAGGAATGGGGACCAAATGGAGGGAACCCACTAGCCCAAGCGGCACAATGTACTGAAAGTGGGGTGCAATAGGGGTGGTCGTCAGGTGTCTTGTCTTTTTGTCGCTGTCTTTCTGACGTGCCACGAACTTCAAAAGCAACCTTGATACATCCGTCCACCCCTATTGCACCCGAGTTTCAGTACATTGTGCCGCTTGGGAGGGAGTATTGAAAATTGTCTGTCGCACGTATATACATATTGTCTGAAGAACGCGCACACGTGTACTCTTTGCATTAACGGCCAAGTACGTGTATCTCATACGTAAGGCGTGGCAACATTTTGTAAGGTACCTGAGGCAGTTTTGCAGGCACTTCACTCCCCCCTTTTTGAGTTGTACCATGCTGATACTATCAAACATGTTTCCCATCTACTGCCATGACCTGCATTATCTGCATGGGGTTGCGCGGTAGTCAACGGACATACAGATCGCACAGATGATCTGACGTCGATATATCGCTGGTAATTTTCTTGTTTAGCTTTCTTTCTTTACGAATGAGATAAGTATGACGTAGCTGAGCACAGAATGCATGATTTCATTCCCAACACAACGCAGGCGTTTCGCTACACCTGTGAGCTGACGAATGTGTGTGTACTATAGATAGGACACGATTGTCAATTGGAGGCCGGATCGCGAACTGGTGAGCTGCAGGGATATCGTGTGCTAGGGGGGTTGTCTGCCACAGTTCAAGAACCCAAGCAGCACAATGGACTGAAAGTCGGGTGCATTAGCCGTGGACGGATTGATCAAGGTAGCTTTTGTAGCTAGCGGCACATCAGAGAAGGAGCGGCACATCAGAGAAGGAGCGGCAAACAGATAAAACGCCTGATGACCACCCCTAATGCACACGACTTTCAGCACATTGTGCTGCTAGGGAACGTGAACTCTTTAGCATTCCATGAACGATAACCCCTACTAGACAATACTGCACGATACTGTAGAGAGAAGTGTAGAAAACGACTCCTGCATGTCAGAAGATATTAAATGCAAATGAGAAGGATCCTGGAAAAATGAGAACGATTCGCCTCCTTAACGGAGCATATTGCAGAGGCACTATTATCCCTTCCTTCATGATAGCATGTGAACGAACTTGGATCTATTGAAAGGTGCAGAATGCTATATTCATCCCCGTTGTTTAGGTTATTGGAATGTGACACCGCCTTTTGTGCTTGCCAAGTTTTGCGTGAAGCATAACAAGCACGCATGAAGTAGACAAAGGTTTTGCTAAATGGCACCGGTGGAGGCTTGGCTTGCACGTGGCAATGAGTTCGTTCATTCATTCTGTGGCCGCTTTGGAAGCAAAAACGTCGTGTAGCCTACCCTCGAAAAATATCACATGTAGCCTTTGATATTCCATGTGTCACGTCCTGGAATAGATCAATAATTCATTATGCGCATGCGCAGGTATCTCAGGTCGCCTACACAAGCTGCATTGTGTAGGCAGCAAATGGCATTGCTGAACCGACAGAAGTGATAGGGAGCAGTCAGAAAAATGACGACGAGGGTGATTTTGTGTCGTCCTTTATGATCTGTGACCCTGGGTGTGTTCATCACTGATGCATAATAAGCAGGGGGAGGGGGGGGGACAAATTCAAACAAATAATAATTTGTGTATACTTTTCCTAATGCCTTACATCTGCCTTTTTCTTTTGTCGTCTCGCATTAAGCACTAGAAGAGGAGGATGCAGATCAAGAAGTATTAGGCACAGCATCCGCAGGCTATCACAATCTGCAATCGGTGAACCGCTCGTCCACAACCTTTTATAAAAAAAAAAAAACTTTTTTCTCTGTTTTCTTTATTTTCAGACCCACAGAGGCACGCGTTTCCTTCGCTCCTTGATGCGAGAGAGTGAAAGTCAAAAACGCTGCTCCAAATGGCCGCGATAGGCGACAGATCATCAACCGCGGGATGCGGACAGTTCCCCAATGTGTGAAGGTCGTCGAAAGAACATTGTGGTAACCCTTCGTTCCTTAACTGTCTTTTGTGGCCGCTTGAAGCAGCGTCGAGACTTTCACTGCGTCGCCTCAGGGGGCGAGTGAAATGCGCGCGTCTAGGTTTCCGAAAATAAACAAGAACAAAGAAAAAAAAGTCGTTTTTTCCGTAAAACGTTCTGGACCGAAAAACGCAATGACATCAGGGGAACAAGACTTACCGATGATAAGCAAGAACAAAGAAAAAAAAGTCGTTTTTTCCATAAAACGTTCTGGACCGAAAAACGCAATGACATCACGGGAACAAGACTTACTGATGATAAGCTTCAGCCGAGCTTCTCCAATAATTCGAAAGTTAATTACTGCAAATTAATCAATGCGATTTTAACTAGTACCCAAATAATTTTCTGGTGTGCTCATAAGTGGGGCCCACTGCCGTAGAACATGTCATTTTTAGAAAATTTCATATATATATATATTTTTTTTTAATCTGTTCGCAGACCCTGTTTTCTTTTTGTCTGTTCCTTCTTTCTGCTAGACGGAGCACTTACAACACGCGAGTGCGATATTATGAGGGCAAAGCAACTTTCTCGTCTGCAGACGTTTACAAAAATCGCAATACTTGCACTGGATCACGACATGCTCTAGGCCCATGGGGGAAGCTGCAGGCTGCCATTGGATTTCATCACAACGTGCACAACACAATGCTTTTTATAGTTCACAACAAAGACACTATAATGTGGCGCGGTAACGCACGATTCGAGTGCGTCGGGGGCCCATTAACGAACATATGAAAAGAAAAATATTGCGTTTATTTATTTTTTATTTTTTTTAGGCCATGGCGCAAAGTCCTGGGTTAATGCGCGCATTTCACCTTCTGCTGCTATTGTTTTGTTTTGTTTTTCCTTTTGTCTAGCAAACTGTAAAAAGAAAAAAAGCTTTAAACTATACGTGTGAGATTAAAGATTCATCTCATGAAGACATCGCAGAAAATGCTTGTCCCCATCAGCCGAATATTCATGCAGCAGGTTCCATTAAGAAATTATTCAGTGTATTTAGATCCATGTAGTTGTCGTGAGTGTAGTTATGCAAGGACAGGGCCGGAGCTGCACAAACAGTGTACCATTCGCAACGCACACAAACTCCCGACAAGGCACATCCATATGTTCAAGAACGTATTTGGAATAGCCTCGTGCGATCATCCTGTGCTTGTCAGCGTTGTTGTCCAGGCTGTACAAACGTTCGCGAATGTCTTATTCGACTTAGCACTGTCGTCCTGCAATGTACAGCGCGCACAACTTCTAAGCTGTTGATTCCATCGAACGTAGTTATCGCGCGTGTAGTATTTTCCTCATGCTGTGTTCGGGAACCGAAGTTGGACTTCTTGATCCTTTTTTTACACGATCATATGACCTCGTGTGTGCGTGACTGGACAACATTGTGATACGGATAGCTCTCCTTACAAATTACTCCTAAATTGAACAAAATTTAGGAGTGGTGAGGAAAGAGGCGACGGCGCGGAATGCGGGAGATAAATTACGTTGTCTATTGAATGGCGTATAAAAAAAGTCTGTTTTACTAACACGTTGCAGTGGAGCAAAATGGCACATGGACAGCGAACAATATTTCACTCAAGGATTGTGCGAAATATTGACTGTTTCAAACCTGATCGACATACTATCCTGCTTCTCTGTTCGCTCCGCCGGTTCGCTGTATTTCTCCCATCAATGCACCTTTTATCCGCTTAGTGCAGGTTGAAGGCTGGGTTACACGGGGCATTGTACCACAACTTCAAGATTAAAATGCAATGCATTGACTATATGGCGTCAGTTACATGAGTGAAAAGGACCACTGCTATTGGAAAAGGTAGAGGCTTATAGCGGGACTGTATTTGCTGTAGAGACAACGCATAAAATACGGGAGTCCTCGCTGACGTGAGCGGAGCGAAATATAAATACAACATTCAAAAGACTACAGTTGTGGTATTACCTTTATATTTCTTGGGGGCATAGCAGCGGTTTGCAGTGTAAGCGCGAAGGCACGTTTGCGGAGCTCCCTGCCTTCCTATGCAGCACGTGTAAGCTATGCGATTCTTCCCTCAGCACTATACGCATGGGAAAACATTTTCAACCCATGCACGCTCCTCCTGCATTCTTCACAGGACGGTGCCTGTTAGCCCTAAAATGTTCACTTTCCGCAATGTTCCCTCTCTGCTTTTCCGTCATGCGCTTGGGATGGTTTGCCGTGATCCACTCAAGCTATTGATACCAATCCTTTGCCTGTCATTTTATATATATAGCACGAAGGAATGTCAGGCTTCCCTTCTGTGAGCTTCTCCATGTCTGTGTTTCATGCACGTTGGCGTGGCAATACCCTGACGACTTGGACGTGTTCATAGGACGAACGAAAGTTTTGAGAGTGGGGAGGGAGCAGATCAGCGGGAGGTGTGCGCACCCGTGAAGAATTGGTCGCAAACAGGGCTGGTGGTGGTTGTGTCGTTGACTGCTCGCCGTAGGATTCGATCCCACGATCTCCTAGTCTTTAGCACGTGCCTGGAAACTGCCAGAGAGGGAACATTTAGTTCCCTCGACCATGCCGTAGGTGCAGACACGGCTAAAGTTTTTCTGTGGTATGCTTAAATAAGTTAGTACAGGGCTTCTTTCTTGAAATATACATGAGTGTTTCAAGACCCTGGCAGAGCCTGACGTAGCTTCCTCCTTTTTTTCTTTCCTTTTGTGACTGTAATTGGAGTGCCTAATTTATAGAACTTCCACTTTTAATGGCCTTTTTATTACTTTTTAATTGCCCCCTTTAAGTTTTTTGCCATCGGTTTCGTTACAAGGAGTGACTGCCGTAGGTAACTGAGTTACTTGCAGTTAAGATTACTTGTTGCATATAGTACTGAGCCAGAAAAAGCCAAATCCCTTCTAAGTTGAAGCTATTTCCTGTGAGTTATGAAATACTGAAACAAGACATAAACATATCCTGATAGAATCCTTGTCAGTCATAAATATTCCTGTTACAAAATATTTTTGCACCCCGGAAAGAAAAAAGAAAAAACCATAATGTCTGCATTTACTGGAAGATATTTAACTCTTGCACGACAGTACATCAACTTCCCAACGTGAACGTTATTCCTTGGTCGATGGCCAGACAGTCACGGCTGAAGACGACGTCGCTCATACTGACCGGGTTATTGATCCTTCAGTGGTGACTCGGACGGGATTCCAACATGCGACCTTCTCATGTCCTGATTGTTCATTCTATAGGCCATAATCGATTTTCTGGACATATGTCGGTATACCTTGTGTTTGGAATAGAAATGGCCTTGTTTACTTGAGAGCTCGTAGGACGATAATTCTGCTTTTGTACATTTGTTTGTGATGCTGAGCTCTTCGTCGCAGTTCTAACTTCCGTGGTTGACAGAATTGTTAGATAATGAAATGTCCATATTGTGATCGACAAGAACTGAACAGAAAAAAAAAGAGAGACAGCTTTCGCAAATTCGTTTTTCTCTTCCATTTCGATGCAAATCGATGCGATGAGAAAACAAACAAACAAGAACAAACAAACAAAAGAACAACAACAACTGGAAGAACAAAATCCATACATGTATGTAACGTGTTAGACCTCTGTGGGCAATACGTTTTCTTTTGGACCAGTTCAAAAGGCCTGCCGCTCAAAGAGTAATTCGAGGCTCCAGATTGCAAGCGCGGAATAAGAGATATATACGATACACGATACTCTTATATAACATGCGGAAATGCGAGAACCGGAACGAACTTGCTGTGTTCGCTGCCTTTTGCTCTGCCTCCGGGAGTGTAATATTTGGGTTGTACACTAAACCTTGTGTCTTACGCCGCCACATTTGCATGTAGCTACGCGGATATGAAAGCATTCACAGCATGCTTACCCACTTCCTTGGCATCAGGCATTTTCTCTTCGATAATAACATTTCTTCGTTTGCAAGGTCCAGCAGGAATACTCCCTCAGTTGAGCTATCACGAGCTATTTCAGTTAGCCTTTTGCTGAAACAAACGGTTTGTTTTTCTTGCCACAACATTCATTCAGCTGTTTAGCATGCTTTTTGTTTCTTCCGTTCGTGCATCGGATTACTGATGATCAAGCTCGGTTAATTCCTCAATTGTACCGGGAACGCTGATAGAGTAAAGGTCGTTAGGATTTAGTGAGCTCGTCAGAAAGTGAGCGGCCCGCATATTCTTCGTACTCACAACAAGCCAAAATGAAAGTCCACAAGTAGATCCCTCCTGTGCCCTTACGTAAGCTTGTGCTCTGTATTGTGTCATGAGACTAACAGCAGGATGTAAGAATAAATTCAATTATAAGGCGCGTTATGTAGACAGGGATCTGGCACTGCTTCCGTGTTTGCGTTTACGTACACAAAAAGCCTTATGCTCAACAAGTGATGGTGCCCTTGTTTTCTTAAAAGTGTTTGTTCCTTGCTGAGGCATATATTCAGTTCGTAACCGGAGAGCCTTTTTGTAATAACTGAGAGCGGGCGTAACCTTTCTGTAGCTTAGTTCAGTACGGGATAAAAGAGTTGGATGTGTATACACGCGCATCATATATGAGGAAATGACAAAAAGTTGAAACAACAACAACAGGAATAAATGATGATGATGATGATGATGTGGGGAGGGAGGAGTTGGAGCAGTAGAGATAGGCGCTTGTTTGACCAAGCTGGTGCTTCCAGAGCATGCTCTACGTAGGCTTCCATTATATCGCACTTGTGTTCTGCTTCATCCCCCTCATTTTTGGACCATCCGAGAAGGTATCAGGAATTGCCAGTTGTATTGCAGGAAGGGGAACCAAACCGTTTTACGTTTCTTTGTGTGGAGTTTTTTGAAGGAAATTAATAGAATTGTTTTGAGCTCCGTAAAAGAGCAACATTTTCTATGTATATTATGCAGAACCCAAAAATCCTAGTCACGTGAAAATAGATAGGACCCGGCGCAGGTGTGACGCTTTGCGCAGAATGGCTCAGTAGGCAGCATGTCAATAGGCGGTAGGCGTCGATATCAACAGTACCATGGGTGATATGGGCTATATCGTACGCTGCAGTGTTCAACCAAGATCTGTTCGCCTCGGAATTCGTGTACTCTGCTACGTATTTGAAATGATTTGTTACTTTTCCGAAGCAACGAGTTAATGAAAATCCACTATTACCCTGCAGCTAACAGATGAGCTACACAGATATTAAACATATAACTGGCGCCAAGTTTATGTAACGACAATGGCCGCGCTTTTCGCCGTTTCACTCGAAAACGAGATGTGAACGGCATTGTTGCGAGTCACCGTGTTATATATAACGAACTAACACATTGTATCCCAATATAGAGCAGTCCAATGTTTTCGCTACCACACAGTAAACATTCTTGAGGGTTATGGAATGTTCGGATATTACGAGTGTCCTGTGTATTCACCCATAGCTTCCGGGCGCTGACTAACGAATACTACACATTTATTGTTCGTACACACGTCATATCAGGCTCTAACCGGATTTTATCTTCTTTGTTATTTTTCTTTTTAACGCGTACAACTTTATCTCTGTCGGCAGTGGCGCGGATTCGCTCCACACCAATTGTCGTCTGTGAGTGATTGTTGTCGTGACCGGTATTGCCTTGTCTATGGTCATGGTGTGATTTGATTCGATTGTAACGAATAAAAGGAAGCTGATTAGTTCATTCTTCATGAATTCCGCTACTTCCGAAGCAAAATAACAACACTGGCGTGATACTGAGGTCTGTGCCTGGCCACTATGTTGTCGTGTGAGCCTCTATTCAGTAGTCACAGGGCACAATGGAGTTCTTTGCAGAGAGGAAACTTATGAGCGCTTCGGTGTGGCTGGGTGCGTACGAGTGAATAGCAAAGGAAGGGAACGCTCACACAGACGCTGAAATGTGGCTGGTTGTGTTGCGAAACGATGGCAGTGCACGGGGTGGTAGCCGGCACATTGCTTGTCGTGCAAACAGTTGAATGTAGCTGTCCTACTTTGCATAAGAAGAAAAGGGATCGTGCGACCTTGAGACGAAAGCATTTCTTCGAAAGTTTCTTCCTTCGCATTAGGCGTTCATTCAACACTAATGTAAGATAAGGGTCGATGTACTGAGAGGGGAGGTTATGCCGGATTATCATTATGAAATGACATCGCAAAATAACAAAGCGCGTGGGTAGCAAGGTTAAAGTTACGTCGGGGGAGGTTCGGGCACGAGTACCTGTAGCCCGTGCTGGGTCAGTGTTGGTGCGATATAGTACCCAGTATCGCACCCCGTTGTGTACCCAGTAGCAGTCGGCTTTCCGCCGACACCAGTTCAGTTGCCTGTGCTGACTGGGTCGTAATTTTGCTCATCATGTTAATGTTAAGTCTGCTACATACGGCAACTAACAAACTGCTGTCAACGATGGTAATGAACTGGGATGTTTCAGACAACTAACAAAAAATTATCTTCAGTTCTGGACGAAAAACACGTACAACAAGGGCCACAAAGTACACAGGGTAAAACGAATACAGATAACGGGAACCGCTCCATCACTGTGCGAAAGCTGACCGTCTGTACTCATTACTTTCTTATTTTTTTTTTT
>JARGYV010100239.1:0-12289 GCA_029532675.1 Ornithodoros moubata
CGACATGGCTGCGTGTTCACATCACGTACGGGTCACCAATTGTGGAGCGACAAGACGTGCAACAGTGACCAGCTGTTTATTCCCCGAAGCCTGAGTTTCTACTGACTAACATGGCCGCCCGCGTGTCCTCCGGCACCTCTACCTCTTCTCCCGAGTTTCTCGGCACTTCTTCCTCTACAATACTTTACTTTGCAAGCAGACTTTCAAGAACTAACTCGAAGTCGGACACAATCTTTATGTTAAGCGGAATCGAATGAGCTGACATCTGTCGAATAAGAGTAGACCCAGCATGAACTTTGGTGCCGCTCCCCTTCGACAACCGGTGATGTAGCACATGACGTTAACGACGGTTGTAGAGACTTCTGCGATTCGTCGGACTTCCGCAGCCCAGGATGGAGATCTCTCGAACATGACCCAAGGAAAGCGGTCGTGGATAAACTCTTCGGAGTTGCCTTTAATTGATTTGAAGGTGGATTGTTAGAAATCCGTTCCGATGGCAGGTTTCAACATCATCGGAATTACACGCTGGCTTCCTGCTCCTGTGGATGTCATCTCCTGTTGCGTCTGTTCCGTAAGCGATTCTCACGAACTGGAAAGCCACTTTGCACAACAGAGCAAATATGCACTGGCGTGCAATGTCAAAATCATGCATATTGGCGTCGCTTCTAAAGATCTCAGGCTCATGGCGCCGAACATATCCTCGTTCACATCCCTGAGCACGGGATACTCCGTATCCTTCCAATCGATCCAGGGGTATTTTGGTATACGAGGAAATGAAAAGGCAGACTGTCCTGCTGACCTTCACCATATAGAATGGCATATCTAAGAGTCCCTTATCTTCATGAATGGAGATAGGCACGCGTTACTGACTACAACTCAAACTGACTGCAAACGCTCAACCACTCGCCCTAGTGCAGTGGTGCGAGCATATCACAAATATGCCCCTCACGCATTCTATTGATCCAACTCTCTCATCCTCGGTACCAACCGACTGGCCACGGTGGTTCACTGCGAGTTTGCACAGTCTACGCCTAATGTTTCCTTCACGCTTCATTTTCAACGGACTCAGGTTCATCGACACTGCATTATGCCTGCACTTACAATATAATCGCTGACATCAGACACATATTTATCGACTGTGCGCTATATATCACTTGACACAATGACTTGTTGCTCATTGGCTAGCCAATGTCACGACAAAATACCTTACCCTCGCTACGATTATCGGTATCTCATTCCTTCATTATTACTTATGTGCTGTTGATGATGTTGTGGTGGTTGTGGTGAAGGCGCAGAAAAAAAAAGTGTGATCCCCCTAAGGGTACGGGCTACTCCTGTACAATTTGTATATGTGTGCTATTCACAGCATACACACCACTGTGAAAAAAGAGAGAAAACTATATGGCAGAAAGCTGTGACTTCAACAGCCTAATGGTGTCGTGGCTTGCGTCCCTTCAGTATCATTATGAAATTAAGAGACTGGATGAAAGTCAGTGTTACATAAAATACATTACAGTCATGCACGAATGTCGGCGGGACGAAACATGATAATCCGTCCTCTTTTAAGCCGCTGTTCTGCTTGCGACGTCGGTAAATTGTTAAAAGGGAAAATACCTGTTTAATGAAAAAATTTAATTGAGGTATCAATAGCGACATATTTTTTTTTTTTTCATCAATGGGTTTGCCTTTATTATGGTACAGTGTTTTTGTTCCAACGTTCATTTATAGACAGTTTTTCACTATTACCGTTTATAATACCATGGAAGACAATTCCTCGACTTACAGTCGCCAACCTGTTGCATTGATCACATTCGTAACTACAAAGCATGTTCAACGTATTCATTCCACTTCCATTCCACTCGGTTGGTTTGTGAAGTTCATGTGTTGTCACCTATGTCACGTGATGTGTATGGTGGTCGTTGTCTCGTGATGGCGGTTTGAGGTAGCCGGCGCACTATTCCGTGCAGCCACCCTCCTCATATTTTTCTTCTTTCACCTTCCCTTCCCTTCCCCAATTCCATCGATCGATTGGTTCATGAGATTCCTGATGCCTTGTTTTCAAATAATTCATATAATATCGCACATTTATCATTGCCTACTTCCTTCCCTTTCTCTCCAATAACATGCAGTCGCATTACTGTCCTGAACTGCTTTCGACTGGGCCGGTTGTGTGTGTCACACTCCTGGCGAAAATAAAGGAACCAAACAGAACCAACGGTTGCGTCTTGGTATAGAGTTCTAGTTGCTCGCGTATGCTTCAACCCAATCTAAACAAGATGAACATCGCACAATCTCCAGTAAAATGTCTTTCCTTTCCTGTTGCGTCGATTAATAATTCCTGTCGCACTTAGCCAATTGCGCACAGCAGTAGTTCGAAGTTGAAGCCCCTGCAACTAAATTCTTAGATAACTTTTCTCAAAGAACTTTCGAAAACTAAAATTTCATTATTATTTTAATTGATTTGCATACATAACGGGAGAATGCTTAGGTAAGTAAACATTATTACTGGCACCGTGTGTCGGAAATTTACGACGCACGTCAAAAAATCCCCAGGTGGTCTAAATTATCCGCGATCCTACCCTGTACCGTCGCTCATGATCATAGTTGTGTCGCGACGTAAACCCACCACTTGTTATTATTATGATGCAGATAAATTTTAAAACCTAAAAACATCACAAACTGCGCTGATGGTTTGTCGTATACCGTTCGACCAGCTATTTCAGTGACACTTTAAGAGATTTTGACTGATCTACATTCTTCGAATGACTGAAGAGAGAGAGAGAGAGAGAGAGAGGGTGGAATTGACTTCGACATAATCTCTTGTCTCCCTCTCCCTTTACATTAGGATTTTGAAGTGAGGAAAGCAGTATAGTCTTAAAGGGACCGTGACAACTCGCGGACCCAGTGTTCGATTTTCATTTGCAGTGAAAGTAATGAAGGCAATAAATGGCACGCATCAGTTTTACCGCCGTTGTTTTAAAATTCAATTTCGGAAATACTTTTCCTCTTGCCGAGTGCTTATTCATGGGAGCCGCCATGATCTACAAGAAATGCGTAGACCCACCCGCTGAACGGAAACGAACTCCTGGCTCGTGTTATGGATTTCTGGCTACGGGTGGCTTAGGTGCGCGAATCACCTGTACGTTCATCGTAGAAAAGATTAGCAACATCAATAAAAGGGCCAATGGCATTAAATATTAACCAGAAACAGCAGTTCATCAAAATATTTGACAAATTACAAATTAATTCAAATGATGCGAAATCCAGTACGGCAATATTACGTTATGTCATTATGGGGACAATTGTACCAAGGGAGCGTTGACGGCACAGCCTTCCTCCTCCGGAGGACAAAAAGGATCGCCTCCCCCCCTCCCCCTCCGGCGCTTTACGGAGAGCTTGATTTAAAAAGAAACAAACCTGGCTTATCGTCGTGAAACTTCGAATGTTTTATGTTTTACCCCCTTCAATATTCAAGCAACAGATCTTCAAGAAAAGTCTCGGGTCCTTTGAGTACCTGTCGGATATTTCCCCCACAATTGTGCCATTGTCTTTCTTCTTTGTTCTGGCAAACACTACGAATCACGATTCACGACTACTATTCAAATCTATCAGACTCCGATCACTCTCTTAAAAGACGCTTTTCCTCTTCGATTCCTCTCCTTCTTCCCTCTCTCATCAGCGAACGTAATTATGGCTCTCCAACAGACGGAGCCATCGTGCAGTCGACTCCCCCACTAAGTGAAATATTCCAGAGTGCAGTCTATCCTGGGTAATGCAGGAGTATTCCCCGTGTAATGCACGGTCCACGCAGAGAGCTTTGCCGAATGAGCCTGCCCGGGCCCTGCATTCAAGTACGCGTGCAGTATGCCGTGTAATTAACGCGCGAACTTGTTGATTCGTAAATGACAATGCTCTCCTGCAGCCATCAAACTGCGAACAATGTAATGCAGCTCGGCATTACCGAGCACGTATTCCCTGTTTGGCTAATCGTGTCTAACGACGGTATGCACTTGACATAGCATTAGAAATGCATTAGTGCCAATCACGTGCTCTACTGACGTTGCCTTGAAGAATCCTCACCACAGTCTATAGACGTTACTTGCGATGATCCTGTGATGCTAGCTCAGACTCAGCATGCCGTTATGAGCACTGTCACTGAGGACTACAGAGAATGTTTACATTCACTTCACTTCAACTGAATAATGACATTAATTATTAATCAAATTTTACACCGCCGTGAAAGAAAAAACGAAAAGAGGTTCGGTGTATTCCCTTGCGTTCGCACGTTCGCGGTGATTATGGCTCCTCACTTTAACCATGAGAGCTGCACAGAAATATTTTGCTAAGGTCTATGTCTTCCTGTACAAAATCTATAGTAATCAAGACGTATTTGCTGCTGTGCCTAATGTCCTTGGAACTTACCGTATGTTCTTTTTGAAATGTCTGAATCCTTTAATCAGTGATGCGCAGTAGCTAACTACATTTAGTTGAACTACAAGCTAAACTAGTTCAAAGTAGTCAGGAATTAATTCAAAGGTACTTGTGAAAAATATAGTTTCAACTGCTAGTTAAACTACTGTGGTAGTAGTTATATTATTGGCGGATTTAACTGCTTAGTTTTTTTTTTCATTATTTACTCTACATTACTGAATTGTGCCACTGGAGATCGTCTGAGTGCCTGCCGTAACGGAAGTGAATATTCGAACAGCGGCTTTTTAACTTTTCTCCTTTTGTGCACTTCCTTACCAAGACAAACACTACACAAACTTTATTCATTTGAAGCCAGTGAAAAAGAAATATAGGTTGCTACGGACGGACCCTGCTTGGTTTTACGGGATACAATAAACATAACCCTTGTGTCCTTGACATAGATAGTTGAGCTAACAGCATTTTTGTTGTACATGTGGATTTCAAAAACAGGCGGCGCATCAGAATGATACTCGGGATGATATAGAGCAATATATACTCTAGAGGCCAGACCACGCGATAAATGGGTCGCCCCGCAGGGCCACGTACGGTTCCCACTAATGTGTAACAAATAAGAGTATAATAGTTTAAAAAATTGTTAACTGTAGATCACTACTTCAAGTTAGATTTCGGAGTACTTGTAACTAACAATTCGCAAGAGTAGTTTCATTAGTAGTTAAGCTACCATTTTCACAAATAGCTTGCCCTCTTTCTACCTTTATTGTTACATGCCTCCGTCACACTAACGAGTGTTTGTATTATAACGGTAAAGCATATACCCGTCGTTTTACTCTTGATTCACATGCATCCGTGACATCTTCACGCTTTGTTTACACAAAACGCTACGGCGCTTCGCAAAGGGCTTAACGACTTCGGAGCGTTCTGCAACTAGCGTCATTATCAGTCAATGCACAGACCCTGCTATTAAAACGGCATTACGTTTTAGCGCTGGCAGTCGATGTCTCACGCGACAGAGCCGAAAGGTTACACCAGATGGTGTCTCGATGGATTCGTTATAACGATTTATGGGAACATCGAGAAGACGTTCCCGCTGAAGCATTTACATACGATAGGAGTATGCGTTAGGTGGACGACACTGCATAACGTAGGTGCTTCCGTAGCAATTATACACAACAGATATTACCTTATCAAAAAGCGTACGCTGTTTGTATCTTTCCTTGAAAAAAATAAATAAAAAATAAGAGATCCAAATGCACTTTTTTCTCTCATAAAATAATAGGTTCAGAAACACTTTGTGCGATACAATGGGCAGTGGTTTGATTAGTAGTTAAATCCATCAACTTAATTAAAGTATACTGAGGGAATACACGTGCCTAACCAACCCCTATCGTGCAAGGATATTTATCTGACAAAATGTACCAAGTAGACTTAAATCTGCCACGTCGTTTCACTGCAATCTGCAAATTACATAGAATGTCAAACAAGAATATATCATGAATGAATGGAAGAATGAAAAGAGAGCAAGAGAGAGTGAGAGAGAGAGAAAAAAACGAAGAATTGACTTGTCCTTGTATTCCGGGTCACTTGTTCTGGATGCTAAAGGTTATTCAGTTCGCTTTCGAAACTTAAAACTTCGTCTGTGGCTTTATCCGCCGTAGATATTTCACCCGAGCCGTCATCACTCGCTGTTTGTTATGTACAACTACAGGAAGTGCTAGAAAAACAGGTTGATTGCTTGGCTAGTGACCAGACCTGGCTGGTTGCTTGCCAGACAAATGGGTCCGACTCAGTACGTGTTTGATCTTGGCATTCATGAGCTACTAGTTTCTCTCATTTAGTTATCAGTATTATCACTAGCACCCAGACCAATATTCACGGGATTATTCTCTGTTGGTTCACTTCGTCGCCAGTTTCACCTTTCCCCTTCTGATTTTCGCACGGCACTTCTTTTTTTACCCCTTCCTTGCACGTGCAGTTTTAACTATTTTTACCGTGCGGCTATAGGCATATCAGAGATTGTTATTTTTTTCCTTAAGAAGTATAACTGACAACTTAAGTAAGCTGAATGTCAAGAAGGATGAAACAGTATCTGACCGGCTCATCGAACAAGCCAGCAATACAAGAAACGGTCGATGTTTAGAAAGAAAGAAAAAAGACACTTGGGAAGTGTGGCCTTACGAAGCTTCCCGCTAGTCCTGGCCGCTTAGGTAAACAAAGCGTAATTAATTAGTAATCAAATAGTTGCTTGTTTGTTTCTTGTGTAATATGTGGAATCATATAGTTGGGCATTCTGTTTCCATAGGACGTGCGCCGCGCCATATTTGCGACAGCAGAAAACGCTATGTCGGAAGGGAATTTGCAGCACAGAAGCCCCGGCTAACTTCACCGTAACAAAGTAAACATTATTGTTCCTGCTTAGTGTGCCCGCTTCAAAAGTTGAAGCCTCAGGACCAATGTGAAGACAGGAGACCGAACGGTATCAACCACGCTCTGCTACCGGCACCACGATGAGAAAACGGTGTCGGAGTCGACGTAGGACACCCCTTCATAAACGCCCTCTTTCCGACGGAGATTTCAAAACAGTGTCCGTGCATCCAACGCCTCTCGCTCTAATGACTGTGAGCGACTAATTAGCATTCGATAATATAGGATAACTGTGTAAGAAGGCGGGCTGCGCTTAATTCGAGCGGGTAAATATTGATCATACGCGACTAAGAGGGACTGCGGAAACTGAACTGGCCGCTTCCGTAGGATATTGATTGTAAGTTTTTGTGTTTTATGCTCTTTGACTGAAGCCCATCTGTTGCTGCCTTCTGACCGTTCCTCACTGCAAGCAACATAGCACTGGCGGGCATATCGTTACTCTGCTGGCTAGAGATGCGAGAATTTGTTCTACGTTGCCAACGTATAAGCAGGGTCGATCAAGCAATTGGAAACAGCTGCAATGTCTCGATTCGGCCTTTCAGGTTGAAAATTGTTCTCCGCTCGTGGTGTTTACGAAGCACTTCATCATGTCGGCAATTTTCAGGGCGAAACGGTATGTGTGTAATAAGGAGTATATGTGTTTCATTTGTTCGTCCCCGTTCTCAAAGTATACACTGAAAACATCCGAGAAAGACTGGAGAAGGCTATCTGGTTCACTGCCAAACAGAACGAATTCAGTCTAACAACTTTACAATGATGACCTGGTGAAATACGAGGATGCCACCTATATGTGCAGGCCCGAGTATGATATAAATCGTACGTGCGATTCGCTTTCCGTTGCCCCTTCACTTTGCATCAACGGTTGTAGTCGAATAGATTACCTAGCGTAAATCCCTCAAAGTAATGATTCGCTTGTGCCCTTCAGTCATTATTAGGGGGAGGGGGTCAATGTGTGACGGTCAGGTTGGAATACATATTACATTAATCTTCCAAAAGTGAGACCTGTCCAGAACTGAATAAAATCAATATTTTCGCTGTAATGGTTTCAATTCGTTTAGCCCGAGACTTGATGCACCGCGAGCGTCTTTTAAGCTTTCTGCACAGCATTCCTCACTTGGGTTTTTCTCTCCGCGCGACTCTTTCGTTCGGGTCACACTGCTCTAGTTTCGCAGTCGGCCATTAGTGAGCGGAAACCGTTAAGGTTTATAAATTGATAAAATCTCGAACAGGCACGGGCGACCTGTTAAGCGCCCACTAACGGGTCGACTCCCCAAAGTGCAAGATAGCCTTAGCTGTCATTAGCTTAATGAGTTCTCTTTCCCCTTCCTGTTCGAAGGGCTCCGTTGCGACAAGCTCCACGACACACAGCACCAGCATTTCCTCTCGGACATAATTTGTTCGTCGTAGCGTTTTCGCCTAACAAAATCTAAATATATCGATTCATTTTTCTCACGTCTATGTGGCCGGCTCGGGAGAGCAACCTCATCTGCTATATTATTTTCCTTATCATTACTTTCAAGACCTTTATAACGCTAGTGTCCGCTGGATTATTCGACATTAGATAGTCGCTTATAGTGCATAAGAGCATGAGACGAACGCTGTATTTCACTCGCTACTTACCATTCTGTCGGCTTACGATTTAGTGTACTGCTACGCTGCGCGGGAGATGTAGGACAGTATGTTCCAAAATTCCGGGAGGCTTATACTTGCTGCAGAGCAGTTGATATCATTTGTATGGAAAATGATGCGATGGTAGCGCAGGACATTTTTTGTAAGTCACGTGATCATTTCACACTATTGACAGAAACTGCGAACGAAACTACGAAGCTTCTTTTGCACGTAGCGGAGAAGAATTACATGACATAAAACACGCATCTTACTGTTTGCCTCTATCCTCTTGGGTGACGAAGGAAGAGGTGGAATCGACAACGAACGGTGCGCGAAGATCCCAGGCCTGACGAATTTGAGGGCATGACAGTAATCACTCCCGTTCTTGTTGCGAAGGTGTCACCACATCACTAGTACCTACTACGTGGGTACATTTTTTTTCTTACATATTTTTTACTTAATAAATTAAAATAGTGATCCAGGGAACTGATAGAGCGCAGGCTGAAGCAAAGTGTTTCATGTTGGGGGCAACTCATACTTCACAAAGATATTTAATTTTCAGGACTGCATAATCGGAATAAGCTACATAATCACGTAAGCAATTTTCTCTATCAGAGTATGCTAATACATGCAGGCGAGCCCTGCAGTTCTGAGGCTAGCTACCTTCATTTCTTTCGTTGTCCTAAGCCAAGTTGGGGCTTGTTGTGTATTTCGTTCCTACTTGCATGTTCCAACTTCAGAACACCCATTTCCGTTCTGCTCTTCCCACAACCTCAACAAGGATGCAGTACGTTTAAAGTCGATAAAAGTTACGAAAACAATATTACCCGCTCAGCAGGTGGTTCACGAGTCTAAAAAATACTGAACGGAGTACTGAACAGTGCTCCACGACGCACAGCTAGGGCCAAGAAAAAACAGGCCAAGCACAGAAGGCACCTGGTAACAGTTCTAATATTTCCGAGTGTAACAGTGCGCATGCCTTGCTTCATTTATTCCAGAAGCTTCAACATCGTAGCTCGCAAATGAGGCTAACCCGTGTACGTAACGTCGGACACGCTTGCAGGACGCTCGATTGAAAGATGAAATAGAAATTGGGTGGTTCGTGCCCTTATATTACGCAAATGAGATACAGGTGGCTCGTATAATCAGTCTAAATGGAGGGTGATTCTTTCAGCACTGAACGTCCACATCTGTAAAGCTATCAGCATCATTCTTCTCTTAATGTGCGTGGTATGCATATAAGCTGTGTAATAATTGGGATTTACATTTTATTACTGGTAGCCGTCATGCCGAGATCCTCCAGAGCAGAACTCTGTCGCAGTCATTGCTGCTCGCGTGTCTCATATATCTTGGCAAGTTCGTCAACATCGCAAAATTACCTGCTTTTTTCTATGCTCATGGGCTCAATTTGCAAACAGATTCGGAAGCTTAATTGCGCCAATTTCATCTTCTAATATTTCTTCTCTTAGCGCCATTCTTGGCAGCATAATGAGTTTGTCCTATCTTATTGTTAATTGCTCGGAAGTTTACCATCGTCCTATTTTCTGAAATGTGCCGCGTTGCTACGATGTATTCTCGCATCAGCACTTGGGCACAACGATACATATTGTTAACGATTAGCGTAGGATGAATGCCATTAATACTTAAAATAATGAGAGCTTGTACATTGATTTCGGGAAGAACGTTGAGACGCCATCCATGGTGAAAACACAGATTGTGAATAACACACGCAGTTAATGGTGCCAATAGGCCCAGCACATACGCGTTGCCAGTATGAGCAGTTTACTTAAGTTGCCTAATAGGGTCGTCAATCACCAGCATTTGATAGTGTCTTGAATGTCACTGGCATTGGTATGCTTACTGTGATACTCATTAAGAAATGTCCCATACCCTTAGTGCGGAAGAGCACGACATGAAGATAGAATACATCACTAACAAACTCTGGCTCCACAAGCGCGTCTGTCGCTCCGGATAGGCGGCTTGAAAATAGCACACGTCTTTCACATACAACATCATCGACAACTGCAGAACTGAATGCCATACAGATGACCCTGGTTTCTATAGAGTCGCAGGAAAATCCTTCGGCGAAGTTCTTGCGCAGTTTACAGCGATTCCAAGGGCGCATTGCAAGCATGAACTGTAACCTTTTAGAACGTCATATATGATGTTGTTAAAAGTGCACCATGAGGCAACATGCATGGGTAACGGGAGTCACTCCGTTTAGAGAGCCTCGTTTTAGAAGCTTCAATTTAGGGAACCTCGATTTAGAGAAAGACGTTTTAGGGAAAATGACATCCGCTACGTTTTAGGGAAAATCGTTCCAGAAAGTTCAATTTCGACACACCTCCCTGGGCGCGCAATGAATGATGTTCGCTCGCGACACGTTTTAGGTTTGTAGCATTTGGGACATATTGCTCACGTCGAGGATGTGCTCACGCTGAATGATGTCTGTTCGTGACAGCGGATAGGTTAGTGGCATTGGGAACATACTGCTCACGTCGAGAATGGACCCAAGCTCAGTGATGTCTGTTCGGAACAAAGGCTTTCTTACTGGCATTGAGGACGTGTTGCTCACGTCGTGAATAAGCCCACGTTCAATGGTGTCCGCTTGTGACAAAGGTTAGGTTACTGGCATTGAGGACACACTGTTCGTGTCGCGAATGGGCCTAAAGATCTTCCCGCTGTGCAGTAGTTCCGATTGCTTGCGTGCACTTCTTTTATCTCCCTAATGCGCATGTGCGGTGTTATATGCGCTGAAATAGAGTTCTCTAGAACGTTCTCTCTCTAATCTGCGCTTCACTAAAACGAGCCTAGTTGCCTTTAAGACGTTATTCTCTATACTGAGACCTCAGTCCAAACACGTTCACAAAATGTGACGCTAAGATGGTGATCGTCGCACTCACAGAGCAGCTTAGTCGAGACCGCCTAGACTTAGTCGACCCTGAGCTGCAGCTCTGCATACCTTGGACACTGCCCAGACGCATCGGTAGAGTGAAACGTAGGTCGCGTTTGAACGTGCCCTCAGTGCTCTTTTTCTCCATATACTAGGGAAGCTTGCTTCTCCGACCTACAGCCAGCGCAATGTAGTGGAAGGCGGCAAGCATCCGACTGGAGATAGTCCGAAGTGTAATGCCCATCGCAGAGCGCTCTAGAACTCGCTGGACCGCCTTGGCAGACTGTCCAACACAACCAAAGTCCTGGAGTGTTTTCTGGCATATTCAATAGGTGCCAGAAATTAGTGCATTCATCGAATTCCTGACAGCAACGAACCTTGTCAGCATCTTGTAACATTCGCCTTATTAGCTGGTTTTCAAAGCATCGAAGCCTATTGACGTCTGCGTTTGCGACAGACATTTCTTTGTAATCTTCATTCTTTATCTTATTTATTTTATTTCTAATCTTACTATTATTATTATTATTACTATTCTTTTTTGCGTTCCATTAGTAGTGCTCCAGTAGCTCTTGAGTAACCAGTTCCGACGACGTGGGGACTACCACCTCCAAATTATTGTTATTATTTCTTTTCATTTTTACACATGCAAGGCACTAAAGAGCATGACTGCCATTGTCACGATCACATTGCACGTTAGCATTGTGTACGTTTTTTCTTTTTGTTTGTGTTGTACTTCGCGGCAGTGTCGCTTCAGCGTCCTGTTCATTATGGATGCCATCGGTGCAACTCCATTGTGTATATCATCCGCGTGTATCATACTTTCGTACTGTGCATCACAAAGTTTGTACTTGTCCCGTATCATTATTGCTTCTATCTGTACATACTGCTTCTTCCCGCTGTATATACCATTAGTCTTGACAGTAATAAAAAAAGAAA